>UNPT01000335.1:0-59771 GCA_900536445.1 Hymenoscyphus occultus
TCGCGTTTAGCTTTCGCTATAAGTCTCGGGGTTTCTCGCTTAACTATTCGGCAGAATAGGAGGTGAAATTGTGTCTTATTCTTGCCGCAAGTGCAATTACTTGTATCGCGGAGGGTGTCGTAGTGTTAGAACCGTATATAGTATAAGGTAAAGTCCCCGTGACCAGTTCTGGCCGCTATAAATCGACCGAGTACCTCGCGAGGGAGTTTGAGGGAACGGGGCTTTAGAACCCAATTTATAACCCCTAGGCGCCTATATAGCGGGGGAAGAGTAGTCCGCCAAAGATTATTGGCTAGCCTAGAGCACCCCTCCTTAACATCTCTATTAAGCGAGGCTGTACAGAGTAGAGGGGGGTTTTCTAGAGCAGAGCGGGCGGCGACGCTAGCAGCCCTGTCGGTAACCTCGTTCCCGTGTATCCTAATATAACTTGGGCACCAGCGGATCGAGATCTTGCCAGGGTACTGTTGTATAAGGTTGTAGACTCTATTAAAGACCTCCTGCGAGGTTCTAACCGAGCGAAAGGTAAGCTAAAGAGAAGCTTCTAGGTTATTAAGACAGATCTAGCACCGACGGGACGTCGCCTAGGCGGGGGATTTAATAGCGAGTTCAATACCGAGTAGGGCAGCCCTAGCCTCGGCGTCGTAAATCTCTAGGGTCAGGCTAAAAGGGTACGACTTTGTGTTTAGTATAGAGCCGCCTCGCGTAAGGCAGACCCTACTACTAGTGTTCCCGTCGTCGAGTCTAGAGCTGTCCGTGTATACGACTATATCAGAGGGGGGAACAGTGCCGAGGAACTCTAGAAAGCGTTCCTTATAGAGGTCTTTGTCCCCTCTAGGGACTAGACCGCTAACAGCGATCAGGCGTTCCTCGTGGTCGAAGCCACAGGTCTAGGGTAGGTCTTGTATCGGGTCTATTATTTCAGAGGGAGGGAGAACTCTCCTGTTCCTATAGAAGAGCCTAGTACTAGGGCAGGGCGAGTCTACGTAGCGCCGGAGGGGATGGACCTAGTCAAGGCGGCGAATTCTAGCCGCTAGAGCCTCGCTTCGCCCTAGAAGAGCGATTTCCGGGGAGAGTAGTCCTAACTCTAGGAGAAGGACCGAGGAGGGGGTGGTCTTATACATAGGTAGAATAACCCTAGCGCACTTATGTACTAGTAACTAAAGGAGTTCTATATACTTGTTAATCCGGTTATTAACTTGCTGGGAGTTCGAGCCTCTTATACGGGTTCTCCCTGGGAACCAGGTCTCGTATCCAAAGTAAGTAATAGACAGGACACATGTAGTAATAGCCTGCTTAAGGAGATACGGAGGAGAACCGCGTACTGTGTTTATTATACTCTTTAGCGCCTGAGTAACTAGAGTAGCTTTACCTGTCATTTGCTTAACATAGCTAAAGAAGGAGAGCCTAGGGTCGAAGAATATCCCGAGCCAGCGAAGCTCCTTTGTAGGGTAGATTTCCTTAGTACCGACTATAATAGGCAGGGGTTGTAGGATCCCTCGTCCCTTTTGTTTCCTCTTACGAGAGAAGTGGATAAGCTTAGATTTATTGCTTTCAAAGGTAATACCTTTGTCTGTCCCCTATTGTAGAAGATAAGCTACTTATATAGAGAGCGCCTTAACATTCTCGGTTTTGCTTAAGCTTACTACTAGGAGAGCAACGTCATCGGCGTAGCCAAAACGTCTAAGGGCTAGAAGGGCCCTAAGGCTAGAGGAGAAGAGAGGCTATATATAGAGTATAAAGAGGATCGGAGAGATCGGAGACCCCTGCGGGAGACTACACTTTAGCCCTATACTAGCCCCTATCTCGCTATCGAGTTTGATTCGAATAGATCTGTTAGAGAGAAAGGAGGTGACCTAGGAGACTAGTTTATTAGGCTAACCCTGCTCCCTAAGCCTCTTAATAAGACGGCCCGGGAGAACAGCGTCGAATGCCCCCTTAATATCTAAGGTAAGAAGGGAGGCCACCTCTTTCCTACTAAGCGCTTCTTCGATGTCGTACGTTAGGCAGGTAGTAAGGTCTATAGCGGCACGGAGAGGGAGGGCGCTAAACTAGTTAGGGCCTAGTACTCTTTCTTTAATCCTAATCTAGGAGACTCGCTTAGCAAGGAGCCTCTTAAGCCCTTTTCTAAGGACAGAGAGAAGGGAGATAGGTCGGTAGGCCCTTAGCGACGACTTGTCCTTCTTATTAGGTTTCGGGATAATAGTAATAATCGCGGAACGAAAGTACTCGGGGTAGTATCTAGTGTTTATATATCTACTAAAGAGAGAGAAGATTAGGGGGTAAACTCTAGGCTAGGTAATCTTAAAGATTCCTATTACTAGTTCGTCTTCCCCTGGGGCGGTCGAGGCCTTCCCGAGTATCGAGTCCTTAACCTCTCGTAGAGTAAGGGGGGCCTAAGGAAGGGCGTATGCCGGGATAGTCGGGGTAGACGAGGGAATATCGCCGACCTCGGCCTTGTTTGTAAATAGTTCCTAGACAAGTATCCTTTGTTTCTCCTCTGTTGTATAGCTAAGGAGGCCAGCCGAGTCCTTTAGAGGGGGGGACTTGTACGTCCCTATGCTCTAGTACTACTTATAGATTTTAAAGACGTCCTTAGCCTCGGTTGCTTTATTGATTAGGTCTCTAAAGTAACTTCTTTTCGCTCTACGTATCTCCTTACGAAGTTCCTTACGGAGAAGCGCTACCGTCTGATCTCTGCTAACACGGCGGGCCTCACGGATCTGTACTATAAGAGAGCAATATTCTAAGCTCTACCAGGGGTGCCCAAACCCACGACCGAGGCCTCGCTTAGCGCTACTACGGTACGCCCCTTAGAGGGCTTTAGTAATAAATACAGCAAGGCCGTCGAGGTCCTTATTTAGCGGGGCGTCCGAGAGCTCGTATAGCCATTCGGAGTCTAGGGAGGTCTCTAGTACAGCGAGGAAAGCCGCTAGGTCAAGGGTACTAAGGCGAAGCGGAGGTTCTTTCTCGGCTAAGCCTCCTTTCCAGGGAAGCCTAGTTAGAAGAGGAGAGTGATCAGACTTATACTCGAATATAAGGTCTACGTTTATAGGTCCCTTTTTGTAGTAGGGTACTAGAGCAGAATACTAGATTAAGAGTATTCCCTCTATTATACGTTTAAGTCCTGGGAGGGGTAAGGAGTTATAGTCCCTTCTCCTCGAGCTAGGCGGTAAGTAGGGGGACCTACGGGCTCTCCTTCTTAGTATAGTCTAGTTACTATATCTCACTCTTAAGGTTAAGGTCTCCTATAATTAGGAAGTTCCTAGTTCTAATACTCCGAGAACAGAAAACTAGTACTAGGGCTTCCCCTACCCCGTCGTAGCCCGGCGGGGCGTTATAAACGTTAAGAATATTAAGCGGGGGACCGTCTATAGACAGGAGTTCTAAGAAGACCATATCGCGAGAGGGGGAGGACAAGGGAGGGAGCTGGTTAACCCGGAGCCTACTACCTTTACGAACAAAAGTCAGGGCCCGGGGGCGACCGAGATTCTAGTCCCAGATTAGAGCGAGACAGTCGTAGCTCGGGTATCTCCTAGTAATCTAGCGTACAAGGACCCGGCAGATATAGGGTTCTTAAACTAGAACAATGTCGACTCTACCTAGGAAAGCAGCTTAGAGGACCTATTCTTATAATTTAGCCCCTCCGTAGACGTTTATCTAGAGGATCTTTAGGCTACGGCTCTTATTCGGTCCTAGATGTCTACTCATGATTAGATAGAGAAAAGCGGACCGGTATAGGTAGGATAATAGGGGCCTCTTGAGAGCCTTGTATAGGCGTAGTGGGCGGGAGTCTCAGGGCTATAGTAGGGCTAGGTAGACCGTCTATGTCCGTGTCGGAGAGTTGACAGGGTAAGTCTTCTTCACGCCGGATACGTATCTCGTTACTAGCCTAGAGAATAGTCCTCCTGTTCTCAGAAGAGGGGTGTCTTAAGGAGATAGGGCGAAGTTAGCAGCTAGGGTCATCGGCAGGGTAGGGACCCTGGTAGTTTAGGCACTTAACCTTATACTAAGTATACTTAATATACCTAGGGTGGTTTACTTCGGTATAGTTTGTACTTCCGTAGACTCGGTAGCGCTCTGTTTTGCTACAGACGCGAATATTATACCAGCCCTAGCACCTAGTATATTGTACGACCTTAACCTTCTTAGGGATAGGCCGTAAATAAACACAAATACCGAAAAGGTAGACTTCGCTAATACTCTTTATAGTATTAGCGTTAGAGTCCTTGAAAAATATATTCTAAGAGGTAAAGGGGTTCTTATCTAAGCGAGATATCTCGGTTATAATAGCTTTTACAGCTATAACTTTAAGAGTTTCCTTAAGAACAAGGATAATATCTTCCTAGTTTTTCGGGCGGAGTATAGTAACGATACCCCCGCTCTCGTCTAAGTCGACCGATTTAATATTACGTAGGATAAAGAGGGCGCGAAAGGGGGCCTAGTTTATAGATTGCTCTATACGGGCTACACGGAAGAGGGTTTGAATATCAGCTCTCTTTATAGAGAGGAGTATCTAAAGCGCGCTCTTACTTATAGTAGTAATAGCGAATCCAGAGAGTATAGGAAGGACACCTTGGACAAGGTCTTTGTAACCAATTCTAGGATTCCGAAGAGCTAAGAGGACAGCGAAGCCAGATAGTTTACGCTCGGGAGCGTTAGGGGCGAGGCGGACAAAGATATGAAGATCCTCCTTTTTCTAAGGACCCTTAGGGGCAACAGGAGCTAGGAGGGGCTTAAGCGAGGCAGTGTTTTGTTTACTACCCAGTACAGTAGCGTATGACGAGGCTACCTTAGAGGCCGCTAAGGCGTTAGCGGTCCGTGCGTAGGCAGATTTTTTCGAGGGAGAAGGAGGGGGGGAAAGAGGCGTAGAGGTGTCGTCCCTAGCCAGGATACGAAGGGGGGTAGGCTATTGAGTAGAGGGTTTCGAGGGGGGGAGCGATCCAGAGGTGTACAAGTAGTGGAAGGAGAGGCAACGGGAGGCGATCTAGTTACAGAGTTCCGTCAGGGACGGAAGGATATCCGTTAGAGCTCGATCAACCATTAGACTTAGGTGGTTATTGACTACTTCTGTAGTCCCGCCGAAGAATAATTGACCGATCTTGTTCCTCTCTAGTACTTTAGAAGAACCAGAGACGAATTGGGCCTAGATATTCGGGAGGGGGGGTAGAGGGCGTCTGCCCGCCTCCTTGCCCCCCCCTAATCAGGGGGGTAGGAGAGGGGGGGGAGACTCGAGAGAACATGTCCTCGAAAGGAAATTAGCGCTTTAGTCTAAAGCAGAAGTAACTAGATCGTTTAGAACAAAAAATCTAGTTCGAGAAAAAAGATGAACGCGTAGGATGTTTGATAGAATTAGATTGGAGTCTGAATCGACGCGCTGGAGGGTTCAGTGGAGGGAAGGGAGAGATCGGATAGATGGGAAATCGTGATGGAAAATTTTTTGGGGAGTCCCGAGGTGGATGATGTCGTTGGGAATTTGTGGTGGGTGATGTTCTGTGGTGGTGGTGGGATGATCTGCGGGAGGAGACTGGTCTCTAATTATGGGCAATTCCCCAGGCGACAAACTAACAGTGGTGTAGCGAGATCATAGTGAATATTTCATTAAAAGCAGGGTAAAACTTTGTGGCTAGGGGCGCGAAGGTATGGTGAAGTTCAAAACAGTTCCCATCAAGCGAGTTCTCGCTTATGGCTTGGCACCCGGGTGTCAGTTGGCAGTAGTAAACAAGCACTGCTTTAGTCATTACTGACATTGGTTCCTCACCAGGCGACAGAGAATAGCTATCTGCGACAGCGACGGGAATATCAGTGGAGAAAGGGAGAAGCTGGGGATATTTCTGCGGTTCCTATATAGTCGCAGAACTCCAAGACCATTTTGTGTATAGCAAAAATGACACCAGAGACCTTCCGTGTCTTTCTATTCGTTTTCTTCCTAGTCTTTACAGCCTACCGAAGCCTTTCTATCGATTCATCCGTTACGGGCATCCGGAGATCAATCCCTTGCGCATCATTAGGAGCCGTGCCGTAAGCAGCCAGCTAATTCACTCAGGGTTTGGTAGCCGCAAATCCGGCTTTTTCTTGAACTCAACAACAGCAAGGCTGAGAACCGTCGGTGCTTTTGTGCTCTGCTGGGCCATATCGAAGCTTTGAATTAAGGAAAGAGGGCGGATGTCACTTTATAATAGTGAATGATTGTGAGCTAGCTCTGTGCGTAGTGCTCCTTTGGGACTAGCGTACAATGGCTTTTATAAGTACGTAGTAACTTACCTAGCTATACTTGTTTCGGTATGTAATAATACAGGACTTAGTTATACCACATAATATAGGTCTATTACATCACCCATTTAACGATACGTCAAACCATTAGCGGAGGATAGCACTCCTTCCTTCTTCGGATGTACGAGTAGTATAGACAGGCGTTGCCGCTTCTTGTCTTTTAGTCAGCCTGAGAGCCTCTAATATGTAGGTATAGCTCGTTTATGAAGAAGCTTTCCCTACTCTTATGCCCGGCATTTTGCTAGTCCTCCTCGTTTGTACAGAGTAACACGGATCGACCCCTAGAACAGTATCCAATACATGTCGTCCAAAGCGAAATTAACGTTAAGTGATATACTTATACCTCCTCCTATCTTGAAATCGTTAGTAATCCTACTTTAATTACACCCGGTATTATATACTTACACTACCTATTTAAATTTATTTAACGTCCGGCGAATGCAACTAGCCCCTATGAAGCTACGTTCTAAAACATCCCTAAGTAGGGCAAAGGACGCAACACTACCTATTAGAGCTTTTAATTAAAGTTAGCGTAACAAATTCGAGTAGTTAATCTAAGTAGTAGTACCCACTTAACTTAACTCTTGTACTTAAAATTATTAATAAAGTAGTTATACTACTTAAAGCTTATTAGATAAAATTATTCTACTTCTTTAACCTAATAAGTTAATCGTAAGTAACAATAGAGCTTTCTCTAAACATTTCTATAATTATTAAATATAATACTAAACTAACTATCTAATATACTAATTTAATTACTTAGAACGATAAGATAATAAAATTTATAAATAAAAGTTAAAATAATAGAGGTTTCTTGTTATTCCTTGAACTCCGAAAGATAATTATATTTAATAATCCATTTAGTAAACAATAAATAATATTGAATTTGTCAAATTATAGCAAGAGAGCTACATATTATACCGTAGCTGGGAAATGAGCTTATAAACCAACTACCGACATAGTAATTCACTGCTTGAAAAGACTTCTACCACGGCTTCAGCAACATTGAAGTTTTTTCTCAATTCACCTTCACTTTACCCAGCCACCAAATTAGCAAATTAGCACTAATTTCTTTCACGACCCTCGACAGGTATCCTCTGCTCATCCTGATGCCTGGAGCTTGACGACCACCACGACCACCACGACCAAACCAACGAACAATGGCTCCCAAGTACGAGGGAGAGTTACTCGGTCGAAATCGGGATAGGCACAATGTCAATGCCTCTCCAGAATGCGAAGCCTACGAAGAGGGATGGGACTGGGGCGCGGGGCTCAGCGACGGTTGTAGGCACCGTCTCGGCCTCCTAGCAAGCCTCGAAAAGAGTCGAGAAGCAATCTTGGCTTCTCGTGACAGTGAGGTTGAGTACCTGGAGATTCTGGCAAGGGGACAGGAGAGCCAGCTTCAGAAGGAGCTCTTCTCGGTGGTAGATCTTTTTCTCGCAATGAGGAAAAGAGGACAAGCGATCAAGGAGGGTGGTTTCGCCCAGGAAAACCTGGCGGAATCATCGGAGGATCTTCGCAATGCCCTCAATGCCATCGTATCCAAGTCGCACGACATTGCGGCGGAAATCGGCATTGTTCTACACTCCGCAGAAGGAGCAGACGCAGGTGCAGGCGCAGATGCTTTGGATAAGGCTGCTCTCGAAGGAGTTGAATCAGCCGAAGCTGGTCCAACAACAGCACCCAAGAAAAAGAAGGACCGCCACAGAAATCGTCCTAAACCTCAATTGCCGACCGAAAAGGAGGACGAGACGCCTACGAAAGATGGCGAGACGCCGACCAATGAGCATGCGATGCCTACGAAAGAGGAGGCTCCTTCCCAAAAGGAGATACCCATTCCAAAGGAGAGAACGATTCGATGGTGCAGCAATGCAAAATGTGTCAAGGCACGAAAGGTCGCTCGTGATTCCAGCGAAGCCTTTCGTCTCGAGAAGGAGGAGGACGATTACTACCACACCCAAAAGATCTTTTATCTTCAGGCACAATGTATCGAGCTCACTGCGTGCGCGAGGATCGAGAGGAAAAGAGCATCCACTGAGCGTGAATTGTGTCATATCGCCAGGCAGAAGCTTAAGCCCTCAACCAAATTTGCCAACTGGTGCCGAAAGATGTCGGATATCTTTCTCGCTGCTATCATGTGTGTAATGATGTTTTGTGTCATTAGAGGAAACCTCGTCCAGCCACCGCAAACTCGAGCCGTCGCCACATACAGTTCCCAAGGCAGGCCGCTCATATATTCACCGGGAGTTTTGACTCCCCAGTTTAACGATCTTATTGCGCCTGTCAGATCCTATTCCAAGGTCCTTTTGCCAATCCCGGTGCTCGAGATCGGCTCCATTATTGAAGGTGGAGCGGACAATGCTGAGTGGGACGAGTTTGAAGAGTGGTTCAATGCGCCATTGAAGGCATCAGGTACAGCTGTGATATATTTGAAAGGAGTTGTAGAAGGATAATGTTATGATGATCACGGTACTGGGCCTGATGTAACAGTTGCAATTGGAAAGTTGGACCCTGTACAAAGTGCGGTGACAACCGCGGTTGGTGTTGCGACTGCGGTCATCTGGTGGAATCTCTTCTCGTAAAGGGTTGGGAATGGGTTGTTGTAATGGTGGGAAAAGGGTGAGACGCTGAGTCCCCACGTTCTGGCTGCGTCGATTTTCATCTAGAGACTCTTCTTTCCACTACTTTCATATTCTTTCTGCGACCTTATTTGAGGTAAACATCTAATGTAAGTATCAGGAAAGTACCTGATAGGAACGCTCAGTCTGGGATAGTACTATTGGGAAACCTAATACAAGCAAAGATGTGAAACTCATTTGGGAGAGCGTGGAAGGGTATGAAGAAGTGATTTAGATAGTTGTCGAGGGAGGGAAATCGTCGAGCTGGTTTTGATGGGATAACTCCAGTGTGCGTCTGTTGCTTTCTTGGTGTATTTTCTCGCAGTACTCGAGTCAGTTGTTTCTTCTTGAGGGTTTACAGTAGCGCAATGAGAAACCATGAAAAATTCTTCCACTCTTGCATTGTGCCCAGTCCTGTAGAATCTTTGCTTTGTATATTGTAAATGACTTCTGAAAAAGTAAGCTTCAAGCCAATTATTCTAGCCTCGAAGGAGGAAATAACTAAGCTAATAGTCTGAATATTTCAAGATGAATACTTTGTTGGTTCGAGTCTATTGAAATAACCGTATCAATCTTCTGATCCTCTTCAGATAAAACCATCTCAATTCGTCGAATTCCTCCGAGAACTGGCTGGTGTACTTTCTAAAATTTTCTCGGGAGACTAAGTTATCCGGGAAAGACGCACTTCAAGCTCATTGCTTGTACGCCTGGCTCTGAATCAAGCTGGAAACGTGAATACGCTGCTGGGAGGCAGGCAAATCCCGGTCTCCTGCTTCAAGAAATTGATAAATGCTGCACGGAACAGCCTGAGTTGAGTGTCTTCGTCTTTCTCCAAATCTACCTGCCGAGAGGCATCCATTGCCATCTCGAAAGCTCGAGCGAATTTCTTCCCATCGTAAATGCCTTCCTCGACCGGCCACAGTTTCAACAGTCTCACCGCTCTCTTACGCATCTCATTTGATCTACAAGTAATGCCAACAAGCGTCAGAGGAGCTAGAATACAACTCATGAACAGAGAAGGCTTAATTACTTCAATCCTCTCGGGACTCCCTGCCATCGCATCTGTCGTCATGGAAACCATGTCCAGAAGGCGATTGAAATCGTGATTTACATCAATAAGCATTGGGCTGGATGTGAGAGAAGCCAAAGTTCTGTGGAAGAGGATTTTGTTCCTTAGGCAGAGGACTTTAAGGCAGGTGGTATCAGCAATCTGTTTCCACGATTGATTTGGTAAGATTAAATGGTCACTGGAGGTCTCCCAACGCTCCATGTTTTCCATCAAATATGAAAGTTCATTGCTAACAGGTATCGGTAATCTATCAAGGGACACAGGGGGCGAGATGCTCGCAATCGAAGCAAGAAAATGGTGATGCCAGTTGTTGAGTTTGCCGAAAGATCTGGCAGCGTCTGCATGCCCAGTTATTGGCATTGGAATACAAGACTTCAAACCAGATCGCTCGTCCAATGAAGTCATTACTAAATTTGGGGGAGTTAAGTTTGAGCCGTTGTGCATATTTGCGTCCAAGGAACTGAAAAGGCCGGCGAGACGGATGCTGATGTCGTTGAATTCGCCCAATCTTTTCGACTTTGATATATCGCTAGTCCTATCATTATGATTCCAACTTCTCAGTACTCTCAACCCCGCAAGAACATGGTTGGATGCAGCTTCGTATTCTCCCCGAGCGGTTTCGATGGTGTAGAACAAAAGGCATATTATCAAAAGTGGACCGTCAAAAGGCTCAGTGCGGTTGCTCAGGTAGTTTCGTGCTGCTTGCAACGCAAAATGATACTGTTTCAAGGCTTTGAGACCATCAGACGAGTTTTCGGAATGTTTTGCAAGATAAAAAGAGCCCAGGGACAATGCAGCCGATCTGACAACGGAATTTTGATGGCAAAGAGAAAGGACAGCAACTCTCCAGAAGTTATGGTTGGAAGAGCCACCAGTATCTGGAAGTACTCGGACACGAAGATAGTGAAAAAGATGGCGTTCGGCTTGTGTTCCTGGGATTACGAGGGGAAGTGTAGTCTTGGTTGGTATGGGAATGCGATATTTATATATGGGGAACAATTTCGAGTTTGTGTCCGCTTCTTGCGACGAGGATTGGTCTGATGTGGGCGACGAAGAGATGGGGGATTCGCAGGATCTAAGGAAAAAAGACTTAGGGCCGCGAAAAATAAAAACAGAATATGGATTCATGATCGAACCCAAAGCTTACCGGATGGTTGTATCCTGCCAGAATACAGTTCTGTGGCCCGTTTCATGGGACTGGCCTTTGCGTGGAGGCGTAATCGGCTTGACGGCGAAAGTGCTAAAAGAACCTCCTCTGGTAACCTCGACATCACGAGGATAGGTACATTTTGAACCATATCTCACGCATCTGGCACAATGTGGACGTTCTTCCCCGCACTTGATCTTCTTCAACCTGTATATGAGAACATTTAGTCAGTAAACATCTGTGGGTTGCGCTACCAATAACCTGCCTGCAATGTGTGCATCCATTCTTTGATCTGGGTGTCGATTTTCTTGTGCCCGCTCTGCTTTCCATGCTCTGCTATTCGTAATCTCGTAAGAATATGAGGAACACCCTGATCCGAACTGGAAACCCTCTGGCAGTTCTGATTATGTATATCTGGCTTCAGCTGTAAATTCTATTTCGTTCAGAATGCGAGGATACGATTGTGGATTCGATGCCATTGCATTGCAAGCCGAGAGTCGTGAGAAATCGCAATGCTGTGCAGTTGAAGTCTGCAACGAGGGGAGTCTCTGAGTCCACAAATTAGCATTGTTTCTGCTGGGAGGGGTAAGAAGAACATTTGGGTGTGCGTACGCTACGTAGAACCCAGGGTGGCTCAGCAGGAAGTATATAGACCTCCGGAATCGAGGGCATTGTGTGAAGTTGAGGGGCGAGGACGCGACGCCATTCTAGATCATGGGTGATCGTCGACGAAGTGGAGTTGAGGTTTCGGCTCGGGCCGGAACATGGCTTGCTCATTATTATTTCAGCACCAACACAAAGAAACGCGGAAATTTACGGAGTATTGGTAATGTGTAAGTTCATTATAAAGCCAGAATTCTCCATATATATAGACTAGATATTAAGATCATGTGAAGTTCCGACCCCAAAAACACTTATACATGTAGTCAGAGATATGTTATGAAGCGAAGAACAAGAACAAGGAATTTAATTCTCGCCGAGCCTGCAATACTGACAGACATGCCAGAAAAGAAATCGAGGTATCTAGTGCTTGTCGCTTGATCGTTCTTCAACACCAAAACACGCTCCCACCAACAGCTCATAATTCTAGCGAATTCTCTCCTTATCCCTTTACTTTACTTACAAGTTTTCAAGTAGACGGCATTGATGTACGTGTACTTGAAAAGAAATGGCGTAAATAAGTTCCATTGATAGGTAGGATACCACATTCGGAACTTTCGGAATGAAAATGCTCTTGCCTCCCCGCAAAACTCCCCATCTCTACAAACATGGAACCTATTTGTCGAATCTGCAAATTTGGTGTCAGTACAACTCTTTTGATTTCTGCAAAAACAAAAAAGATTCAAGGTATGTACTACACAACTACCAAAGGCTATAAACGCACCCCAGATCTAGGGTCCACCTAGGGATGACATGTACGTGAAAAGATGGTACTCATGTGTGTAGTACGGTTCTCCTTTTGCGCCATAGTATTTCGTATTTCCAGGACGCGGGCTACAAGTCAAACCTATACGTTTTCTTGTCATGAGGTCCTTTACCTTGTGTTCATTTAAGTGTTTCTATCCTAAATTGCTCTCATAGAGCGGTTCTTGAGCCCGTCACGACGCGAGACGTCGGCGAAAAGACTGGATATAGATTCAACAACAGGCCAATATTGTTATTAGAATTCAAAGCTTCTCATTTGTAAATTTTTGTAATGCGTGATAAAGCAACTGGGAAATTTACGAGGGGGGCTTCAATCTCGAGTGTCCCAATCGAAGCCTCAAGAGAGCCGCCGTTAGGTTCCGAATCAAAGTAAGACAAAGCACACGTCAGCAAGTTTTCGAGGGCAGTCAATTCTGAAGTACGAGTGATCATAGAGAGTTTATGGTATTGTTGAGGAGTGCAGCAACTACTGAATGCTCTGCAATATTTCTCAACTATCTTTCTTCCTGAGAACTTCATATTTCAGCCCGTAATCTTACAAGATGTCTTACACTTAATTCGCGGACTCTTTGTTGATGTTAACCCGAGTAAAAAATGTATTCTCGAACTATATAGACCATGTAAATTTTGAAAGACACGATTTTTGTTATTGACGCAAACTATTTCTTGGCCTTTTCTGGAAGCCGCATGGGGCCGAAAACCTCGAGTGTGTATATAACAGTATGTTTGGCTTACAGGAGTTCAAATGGTGGCGAGTGGCAGGGCCTGAGATGAACGAATTATGGACGATGTGAAAGATACATGGGAAAATTGTTCTAAGCTTTGCTAAGTTGTTGTTTTATCATACAAAGTAGCGTTTTGTAAATATTTATAGTTATAAAACAGTGGTTTTTGATATTCAAGACAGACAGGTGCTACGATTGACGAGTTATGACTTTTTGTAAAATTTCAGAAAGAACCCAACTATAAAAGTCCATGGTAGTATGCTATACTACACGGTTCTAAAACTGACAAGAGTGGAGGACTTGCCGCCGAGTAGCTGGTGGAAATCTTAGTAGAACCTTTACTAACAAACCAATCTATCAACAGAACCCGGAGTTTCTGTTGCCCAAAATAAAAAAGCGGTAAAACGATAGAACAGCGAGAAAGTTAAATTGAGGTTTGCAAAAACAAACTGCGGCTGGTGGCGGTATATTAGCAACATACTGCTTGAGCTTTCGTGAAGCTAACTCTCCAGACAATTGAAGTGATTACTCTAAGACCCTCAAGATTACAAGACACGATTATTTGAAACATTATAGTTAATGGAATCATGTATCAGAACGCCGGAACGACATAAATCACTTCCTGTACTTACAGCTTTTGCTACGGTCCCGAGGTCCTTTTCAGGCAAAGCCGTTCACGTGACCTTGAAGCCTCCGCCGTTTTCTCATTTTATGTTATCATCCAATCAATACAGCTTCAAGCTAGTTGAAACGTCTTTCAAAAAACTATGAAACGTCTTTCAAGAATAAAAATGAGGTTCTTTGGTCGATTGAGGTTCAAATATAAACTGCCCTTGTCCCTGTTGTTGGTCACGTGATTACATTGCAACCCCAGGCCAGCAATAGACCGACGGGAACATCGCTTCACCAGCTCTGCCTTGACATCGCCTATTCACCAACAGCTATTCACTAGCCATCATTAAAGCCTGTTCAACCATTCATGATGTCAGACTTCTTACCTCAAGTAATCGTTGAATTTTCGTGACCTATGAAAGGAAGTGAAAATGGCCTTTGTTGGTCGGCGGTCGCTCGACCTCTCGACCCCTTCTTTCCGATCCAGTGGACCAAAATGACACTCTGTAAGCAATTGGGAAGATTGTAGAACTCAAGTCTGCCTTGCTGACTAGAAGTTTCACCCTTGGTGGGTATAGTTCCCGTATTTATACCATTTTTACGGGTGTCAATTCAACTGATTATGAAACGTTGTGCCTCATTCACTTGATATTGAGGGCTGAGAATGCATATGAAACCCTACAAAGGCCTATCGAAAGGCCTCAATTGTAGTTATGTAATTGCAGACTTGAAAGATGTAGACTCCCCAAGGTCTTCGCCCATTGGCTTTCTTTGATTCCATGCATTTTGTTGCAGGTGCAAGTGCAGCTTTTCATTCACCGGCGTTCCTTTTTTCTTCGCTTAGCTTTCCCCTCTTAGCTTTCCTCTCTCCATATTTACCATCCTTGACTCGCCTCATCCAACTCATCCACCTTCACCTTCACAGACGTAGCCGTGACCTACTACTTCAACCTTCTACAACCTACAACTTCAAACGCCCACAATCGCAACCACAACCACACCTTCTTTTGCATACCCAACTCATAACTGGAAGAGCAATCCAACCATGGTCGTGGAGCGCGTGGCGCAAAACGCGCAGCGGCAGCGCTTGACGGTCACATTAAAAAACATCTGTCGCGACTATCCTGCTGGAGGCGGGGTACTTAGGTCAGTATTGAATCAATCCTGCAAACGCGCATCTGCTAACTCTGTGTCCCAGAGAGTGTAAGTTAATTTCTCCCACTTGAGGCGCAATTACTGAGATCTTTATTGTATTACAAAATGCGGACGATGCTGGCGCAAGGAACGTGGTTTGTATTCACCAAGTATCTTCTTGACATCGATCTGAAGCTGATTTTACCGACAGTGGTTTTTTCTAGACGAGAAAACCTACTCCGCAGCGCCTCTCCAGAGCCCCTGTCTTGCAAAATTCCAAGGACCTGCCCTATTGGCTTATAACAGCGCTCTTTTCACCGAAAAAGATTTCGTCAGTCTCTCTCAACTTGGGGAATCTCTCAAGCATGAGGATGGATCAACCACTGGCAAGTTTGGACGAGGATTCAATACAGTAAGTCAGCTTGGAGTACAAAGCTCGGCATATGCTTACTTTGCAGGTTTACAACTACACAGACTCACCTTCGATTCTATCTGGTGATCAATTCACAATGCTGGACCCTCGTCAGGAATGGTCAGAAGGCGGAGACCGTTTCAACTTTGTTAAGGGTGCTGATGATCCTGGTATGAAAAACCACATGGCCGCTTTCCGAGCAATCATGAAGGACCCAAAAAAGCCATTTGACGGCACAATTATCCGAATACCTTTGCGTACCAAAGAACATGCCATTAAAAGTGGCATCTCCGAAAAAGAAACCACAATAAAAGATATCAAGGAGGTCTTGAAAAACTTTGCAGACGAGTTTGGAAAGAATGGTCTGCTGTTCATGAAGAATGTTGAAAGCATATCTATTGGCTCTACATCTGGTCCCTGTATCAAGCTGTTTGTTTGCGATGAAGCCAAGGTTCGCCTGTAGGTATCACATTTCGCTTGATTTCTTGTAAATTTCAGAAAGGTCAAAACAAATTAACATTTCCGTGGATAGGAACAAGATTAAAGTTAATGAGGCCATCAAAAAGAGTTTACAAGACTCTCATTTCTCATTTGAGCACACCTTCCAAGTTAGCCTTACTTCAGACTATGGTGACGGGCCGCCAAAGCATGGAAGCTTCCGGATTTATCATAGTATTAGAGGAGATCTGATGGACAACAAGATGCGACAATGGGCAGTGAAGGAGCATTTAGTACCTTGGGTTGGAATTGCGACATCAGTTTGTCTCCCAAAACGTAACACTATAATACATGCTGACAGAATTCTAGGTTGACTGCCCCGCTGATTTCAATGGATCTTTATTCACTGTTTTGCCCTTGCCCATACCGATCAATCAGCCCGTCCACATTCATGGTCTTTTCAGTCTCTCCCCGGATCGTGCAAGACTTCTTACGCTTGCAGCAGATACTTTGATACAAGAGAAGAGCCCTGCAGAATGGAATGAATGGCTGCTACGACATATAATTCCCACCACCTTGGCAAAACTTCTTGAATCTCTGGCGACAAACTGGACGAAACCTCTCGGATATTCAGCCGGTTCCGGCGGCTCCGTCGACATATTCAATTCCTGGCCACGGGAAGCCAGTAAAGGAGATCTTCTCCTCTACGCTTTGAACGATGTTGCACAATTCATTAATAAAGAAAGACTTCGTGTCTGGCCCATCAAAGATGGATTTGTATCAGAAACCAAGTGCTTGATGGAAGGAAGACAAATGGAAGGAAATAAGTCAATTCAATTACAAGAAGCAATTTACAACGCCATTGGGCAAGTTGTTTTTGCTCCTCGTTGGTTGCTTCCCACAATTCGGGCAGCATTTAACTGTTTTGGAGCTTGCGAGATAGTCGAAAAGATGATCATACCAAAATGGGGCGAGACCGGAGCTGCTAACTGGGGCAGCGAATGCAAGACTCAGCTTGCGCCTTTTGTGCTCAGCCAGTTCCAAGGCCTGAGTGCCAAAGCTAAAGCTACACTTCGAGTTATTCCCATGATACCTGTGCGTATTTTCGCAAAGGAAACGTCCAGGTTTGCCTCCGCTGCGGAATTAATTGATCCAACAAACTCAGATCTCGCAAACCCTTTTTTCGATGAAGAAGACGTTCTTCCAAATAAGGAATTGTTCGAGAAATTCCCCGATGAGCTGCGAGCATGTGGCTTGAAGACCAAGCTGGACCGAGATTTGCTATGCTCTGGAATTCGGCAAAGATTGGCGAACTTTGCTCGGCTGGAACGAGGTTTTGCCCTCTCATGTTTTTGTTTCTCAACTTCGTCATGGCATCGAAAAGCAAAACACACAGATAGTCAACGCAATCCTCCATTACATGGCCGCAAAGAAAGAGCCTTCGCAATGAAATCAGGATCTTCGTAGTATCCCATTCGTTTTGGCTCATGGTACGAAAGATTTTGTCACAACAGAAAATGTACTTTGCCCTCCGAAAGCCATCCGATTTAGTTGCGAGCGTCTTTGGCCATACCTTGCCAATGTTGACCGGAGTTTCTGGCAAGAACACGAACGAATTTTGCGGCATTTCGGAATTTCTGAAGGTCCAAAGGCCGACGACCTTCTAGGCCTCTTGAATAGGCTCCACAATAAAACGGAAGAGACATAAACGCCATTAAACAAGTCAGATTTATCAGTTGCTGTCGAGGCAGTGAAGCTTGTCAGCCGAGAACCAAGGGAATTGCTCCAAGGGATCAAAATTCCAAATACCAAAGGATATCTTATTCCTATCGAAAAGATATGCTACCTCGACAGAGCAGACATTGCCCTCACCAATCCACCTGATATCACACATTCAGAGCTTCCATCTTCTACAATTCAAGCACTGAAAATAGAATCACTGAATGAATGGGTAATTAGGGGCATATTGAATTTCGAAGAGGACGAAGATTTGTTTGACCAACATGAAGAAACAACCACCCGCATTAGAGATACTTTAAGTCGGTACTCGATCGACAGCACTTTTAGAGAGTATCTAGCAAAGTAAATAAATGCATTTTCTCGTTTCAAGACCTAGAATAAGTGAAAAGAGGCAAGGGGATATTATGAGAATTGGAAGCAATTCTTTGACCGTCCGGCACTACTCGAGTAATTAAAACAATTATGCCAAGAATTTAGAATGATCGGAGTCGATCTTCTCAATGGACTTGCATAGTTATAAAGATTATACTGAGTTTTGAGCATATCCAGCGGATTCTTTGTTTTCTGACTCTGATACTTGCCTCCTTCCAAGACCCATTCATTTTACTTACATACTGGTCCTCTAGTGCCGACGACGCACATCCTGCCACCAAAATCAGCTGGCTTTTGGACAAGCGCACACACCCTTCGAAAAAGCTTGTTTCAAAGAATTTAGAATCATACCAAGGGCCAGCTTTGCTTGTGTACAACGACGGTATTTTCAGCGAAAAGAATTTTGAGGGATTTCGAAATGTCGGTGTAGGCAGCAAGCAACAAGATGCTACAAGTATCGGACAATTTGGTAGAAGATCGCAGACAATGTACCATTGGACAGATGTTCCTATGGTACTTTCCAAGAACTATCTCGTCATTCTTGATCCTCGACAAACCTCGCTGAATATTAATCCTCATACTGGAAAGCGCAAACCTGGGGTCAAAATTGAGTTATCACTGCTCAAACAATTTCCCGATCAACTGGCCCCATTCGACGGACTTTGGGATTTTGACAAAACTATGGATACCTTTCCAGGTACCATTTTCCGCTTTCCACTGCGACAAGGCAGTTCTGAATTGATGCCTATGTCCAATTCTCCAGCTCTAACGCCTGAACTGGTGACTCAAAAGCTCGGAGACTACTTCCATGAAGCACGCAAATCTTTATTGTTTCTAAAGCGTATTGAAACAATCGAGTTCAGAATTCAGGACAATCCGACCAGCGGCTGGTCCGTTTATAGACCCCCGCCGCAGCCCGACGCCCCCATAACCCAGTTCTTGTGCTCATATACGAGACAGTCAGGCTTCAAACAAGAATTCTCAGGCCAAGACGAATGGTGTGTAGCAACGGAGGATCTGGATAAGCGACCAACTTTATGTGACTCGGGTAGCCATATTGTTTAAAAAAGCATTGAGTGCTCTGTCGCTGTGTTGATTTCATCAGAAGCAAAATTGCCGAGCCTACACGTAAAGCCTCCAAAAACTCCAAGACCCGGGTTTTTTAAGACTCTTCCACTCCAAATTCCCTCAGATGTACCCGTTCATATCCATGCGACATTCGATATGAGTGGTGATCGACAATCAGTAGACTTGGATGCAGAAAGACACCCCGAACATGCCATTTACAATAAGCACCTTCTGCAAGAGGTTATACCTGAGGTGTATTTGGGACTCATGGCCCATTTATCAATGACCCTTCGCCCCCAGTACGATGTATTTCAATTCTGGCCCAAAAAACCTGCTGTAGGCAAACTCAACTGTTCCGACTTAATTGCTTCTGCATTTTGGGACAAACTCGACGGGAACTTGAACAGTCTTTTCCGAAAGGCTTCTCTGACCACGGGGAATAGAAGAAAGCTCCCGGATCCACCATTTAGACTCAGGGAAGCAGTGTTCGACTTCTTGCCAAGAGAACAGTCAGATCTGCTAGCGCCGCTATTGTTGGCTTCTGGTGTTAATCTTGTCCGGGAGATTCCTGAGTACTTTAAGGAGTCCCTCGTTGAACTAGGTGTGCAGGAAATCTCGGGCGAACTCCTTCGCAAACTTTTCAAGTCGGGTCTTGCCTCGAAGTATTTAGAAGGCCAGCAAAACAAAAACAACCCTGTTTTGTCGGCCATCTTTACGATTATCATTCCTGACTCGCCAGACCAATTCGAAGAGCTCGATGGATGTCACATATTGCCTGTCATAGATGGAACCCTTGCAGAGATTGCGCTGCTCGATAAAGAAGAAAAGAAGACTACTTACTATCTTGCTTCGGAAGCAGAAGCTACGCTTTTCGACTTTGCGTCTTCTTTACTCGTGCCACCATCCTATCATAAGACCTTCAGGCCTCTTGTAGTTACGGAGAAATTCAACATTGCTGATCTTGAGCCTTGTAGCATTGGTCGCCTCTTGAAACTGCGACATAAACCCCTTACAGACGTATGGCTCAACGGCTTTTGGAAGTACTGCAATGCGCTTTTCGAAAGGGCCAAAAAGGCTTCATCTATAACCGAAGATGATATCAAGAGTCTTGGGGTTGTTTTCAAGTCCACTTGCAATGGCATCGAGCAGTACAAGCAATTCTTTGATCTTGGCATATTGCCAGCAATTGTTGATCCCGATGATATGGAACAGCGAAAGTTGTGTAGTAAGATTCCAGGTCTTCATATATTTGATAGCAGTCTGATGCACCACCAACTGAAGGAAAGCGAGGCTTCTTTGTTGAGTAGTGCTTCGTTTCTTCGCTTCATACAAGCTCTCCGAAAGCTGAGCATACAAAAACATCACCCTAGTGTTGGGCAGTTTCTTAGACAGCACTTGAATGACGATGATCTTAAGGTAATTCCCCACCCCCAGAGTTTATACTCCTCTTCTATGTTGAATGGGTGCTAACTGCTATGAACAGCTGCTTGGGGAGATTGTTATTTGCCATGTCGATTCGGGGGTGCTTGATGCTGTCAAAAGTGATTTGCGTACGATTCCACTTTAGCCACGATGGGGAACGATGACCGCTGTTGCCAGCTATGATGCATTGATAGCTGAGGATTCCAAGTTTCTGGTGCCTTGGATGAAACGTTCGTCACAAGTTCTAGACCCAAGCTTTTCTAGTGCTCACCGAGTCTGCCTCAAGCTGCTTGGTGTGGAGACGTTTTCAAAATTCAAACTACTCCAGAATTGTATCCTGCCATTTCCTTCCACCATGAGCGCATCCAACTGGCAAGAATACCAAACTTTCATCCACAATATGCGAGTGTTTTTCTATGATTACGACTTACGCAGCGTTTTTGTGGGCTCATCTATAGCTCCGGATCAGAAGCGTAATTGGCGTCAATCGAAAGATCTTTATGACCACAACGACACAATCTTCAAGGCGGCCTTTAGACACAAGCCCGACGAGCGCTTCATTCATACCGATGTACGTATGCAAGACTTTCCGCAATTTTGGCTGATGCTTGGTCTCCGACATCGGAAACAAGGAGTCTTCGATCCAAGGGACTACCAAGAATGCATTTCCTCCATTGGCCGCCGTCTTCAAACAAGCACTATCGATGGTCCTCTACTTGAAGACGTTCAGACTGTGTTGAATCCCTTAACAAATGACAGCCAAGAAGCACTTCATCTCTTTCATAGCAGTCAATGGACCTATATTTCGGCCTGGAAGGTTTTCCCATCGCGAAACAATTTTGGTTTGGAGCCGGAGTACCGGAAAATTGGTATGCAGCAACTTGCACAAAAGACGCCCCTTTTGTCTTTGTCAAATGTAGTGGCGTATAAGTACGCTTCGATCTGCTGGAGCCAGACTGTATTTCCCAGAGAAGACTACGAACCTACCGAAAGAACTTTGAGCTTAGCAAATCTTCAGTTAAAAAGAAAGCCATCATTGGATCTTGTATGGATGCATCTCAAACACTTGAGCGGCTTGGGATCTAGTTTGCGACCAGTCTTTACTCAGGATTTTCTGAACGATCTTCATGCAACTTACACATATCTTCAAGATCACCTAGATTACCAATCACCTCTTCCGACTTCAGTAAATACCAAGGTGGAGCCTTTGTGGTTAAACATTGCATCGAGCCCATGGGACTTTGCGACAGTGGAAACAGTAAGTGGATCATGGGTTAAAATTACCGACCTGGTGTTGTCAAGCTCTTGCGATGCAGGATGTATACAAGCCATAAAGCCAAGCTTGACGCAATATGAGAGATTGTTAAAAGCCATGGGCTGCAGATTCGTCATACATCCTGTCGTTGACCTCCCCTCGCTGGAACTTGACCACGATATTGGGGAAGCGCTCAGAGGAATGAGACAATCCGGCGATGGATTGGACATCACTTTCCAGTCGGAGGGGAAGGAAATCAGAGCACACCGTCTTGTGCTGGGAGCTATATTCAACAAATGGAAGAGACAGTCGTATGGCCATTTTCCCCTTGAAGGCATTATCCAATTTTCTGAGGATGACCCCGAAACCTTCATATCATACCACACATTGTCTGTGATGATTGACTATGCGTATGGAGAAAAGATTGACTGGACATCCATGGAATTCACGGAAGCAGAAAAACACGACATTGACGCAAAAGCGGAGAAATTGAATCTCTTACTCGACATTTGCCACGGCGCCGAATTCTGGCTTTTTCCAAATTTGAAAGTCATCGCGGAGACAAAGATTCTTACCTCTGGTAGACAGTTCATCACAGTTGAGAATGTTTTCGTTGTATTGGAGCGTGCGAAGGAAGCGAACGCAAAGGCACTAGTCAAATTGTGTAACGACTTTATTGAGCAGAACCGCAAAACTGTGAAAAGAGCAAAGAAACAGTCTCAGGAGTGATTCTAGGTGCATATTAATACAGAAAGAAATAGGGAAATGGGTCATCCGTTTGAGGTGTTTTCAGATTGATAAATTGATGAAGCAAAACTTTTACAAGCCATATTTTGATTTCTATTGTGACAGTGCCACGCTACGTTGATCGAAGCCCCATCAGTCAAGTATTAGTTTTCCGTAATTGATGGTTGAATTTTAATTCCTGCTTGAGGTCATGTTCTTGGAATCTAAGGACTCCTCGACTACATTATTAGTCCTCATACCCCACATTAGTGTAACATGGCTCAGAGTGGTGGCCAGAATCTGGCTACGTTGAATTTGGTTATATACTCAGTAATCCACTCGGGAATACCCCGGAAAACTGAGCAATTATTATTGGGGGAGAAGTAATTTAAAAGAATCCCTTATCTGTAAAGTTGCTGCTTAGATTACAATAGAAATTTGCCACTCGCTTAGCTGAGTCGCTTAGCACGCCGCACCATCAACTTCCAATCCCCAGGGGCACCACCTTTTCATTTGTCTTTTTATTAACCAAGACTCCCCCCTCCCCCGCCTCCATACTTTGAAGATCCGTCAGAGTCACCAGCAAGCCAGTCAGCCATGGCACCAACAACGATCGCTGAGCAGCAAAAGCTGGTGAAAGCTATCTGCAACAAATTCATCTCCCATCCAGTCACACCCTGGAAACCAATTTCCCAGCATCAGAAAGATACATCTCGCGACCCACCCGCAAGAGGTCCTATCTGGATCAGCAGAACTTCCTTTCCAGCACCACCAGAGGAGGAGAACGATTTATGTGAGGCCTTATTTCGAGTCTGCCAACAACTCAAGCAACCCCACCAGACCGTCGCAGCACAATCTGAAGCTCCATTGCGTGAGTTCGGCCTCGAATCTATCGGCAATCGCATTTGAGTCGCGTCAAACGCGCCTGAGCCAGACATAACAGAATTGGAGAAGCTACAAGCTGTGGAAAGTGAATGTGAGGCAGACTTCACCATTTTGTACTTTCACGGAGGAGGATTTTATTTCAGCAGCCCCGCACAATACCGTGTCTCGACATGTCGCCTTGCGCGGAAGACCAAAGCTCGAGTCGCTGCTATTCGCTATCGATTGTCACCCCAAAATATCTTCCCGGGCGCCCTTCTTGATGCGTTGGTCGCATATGCAAGTCTCATATACCCTCCACCAGGATCCTCACATACTGCGGTTCCCGCAAACAAGATCGTGCTCGGTGGTGATAGTTCAGGTGGAAGTCTTTGCTTCAGTTTGGTCAAAGTTCTTCTTGAGCTTAACAAGCAAGCCTTGAAGCCGCTACTCTTCCATGGCAACCAGGTTTCTCTCCCTGTTCCAGCTGGACTCGCAGTATGTAGCGCATAGGCTGATACGTGCGATATTATGCCCTCATGGCACAAGCCAGACGTCTTAGATATTTATGGCAGTGTCAACCCCGCTCTTGTCCCTGGTTTCCCGACCGACAATATCTGGCCTTGCACGCCACCACGAGAACACCTATACTGTGCGGCCTCAACACTAGATCACGAATTGGTCACACCGGCAGCAGTGGAGAATTGGACTGGAGCGCCACCAATGTGGTTCACATGCGGCGCGTTCGAACGGAACATTGATGGAAACGAAGCAGTCGCGGCTCAAGCAGCAAAGTGTGGCGTAACTGTTCAATGGAATGAATATGAGGGCATGTTTCATGAGTTTATGGTCATTGCTAGCAGCTTTCCACAAACAAAACATTGTGAGTATCCACTTTCTTCTACCAACTTGCTTTCCATCTCTTCAATACACGCAGAGATTCATGCTGACCCCAAGATATTGTAGGTTACGATAATTGGGCCAAGGCCTGCGCAGATCTGGCTGATGGAAAAATGGAAGTGTCGCACGCTATTAGTTTCAATATGCCTAATTGTAAAGAATCTGACAATCTTGGGAGGGTTACTGATCTGTCACCTCTTCCTTTCGATGAAATGAGAAGACGAATGCTTGTTGGAAACTCTGAGCGGGAAGTCTTTCCTGGAAGAAAACCTTTGAAGAGACATAGCAAGTTTTAGACTGTTGGAAGAATTGAAAAATGGAGAGTTTAGATATGCTGGAAGATCATAGCACGCTCAGAGTAAAGAATTGGCAATAAATTCATGTTTGAGCAATTTGTTGCATGAGTCTCGAGCAATCTGTCCATATGCACTTAATATACTTTATAAATCGTTTATTTTGTGTCAAGTTCAGGACCTTCTTCGTCAATATCCCATCTTTCTTTCTGAATTCATCGCGCTGAAAGCTTGGCGACAAAACTAATATTTTAATCGTTAATAGGTTTTCCACTTTCGTTGAGCCTGAACACTTAGTCGAGAAATTGCTGAAATCTCCAAGGTCATACTTGTCGAGATAGAATGGTGGGATAATATAGGTGAATATCGGATGCCATGAGTAAAGGAGACACACACAATAAAGACACAAAATAGGTTATAGGTAGAACTCTATTAAAACGTGGTTAAACATGTGATTATATCGTGCGGGTCAGATTACTACCTAAATTTGGTCAATTCTATCAATAACGACTGATTCATTCGTAATAGTGGTGGCTATCCCTTCCTTTGATGAACACTGCTTGTCAAGTTGAAACAATTCTACCTCTCAGTTTGAGACACATTGCAGCAGCCACATACCCGAAACTCCTCAGATCCAAGCTCCCCTTCTTACCACCATCAAAAGCCTTAGGTTTGTCATGCAAAAAGGCAAAAAACACCATAAGCAGGCTGTACTGATACGCACGCTTAGAATATCACAATCAATGGCCAAAGGCTCGTTTTGGAAGAAGTATTCGTCTTGCAAGGTCATCCGTTTCACAGTCAATGACAAGAGATCTTCAAATCTTTCTTTCATAGACATCGACATTTCGCGTTGGCGGGATGTTGGAGCACCTGCTTTGCCGAGGATGTTGCCTATGAAAACTTCAATTTCAGAAATAGGGAGGTGGAGACTCGGTCCGTATTGAAACATCAAATCTAGGAGGGAGGCTTCGTATCTACAAAACAGATTAGTGGTGCAAAGTAGCTGAGGCAATTATATGAGAGTTTGTACTCTTCGCGAATTGCTCTAGCCCTCCCTTTATAAATTTCCCAAGCCTTTCCAGACATTTTTGGATCGGTTTTGTAAAAGCTCTCCATCCACAACGAAATGTGATGTAACAAAGATGTGGTTCCATTCCAGTGTTTTCTCGACGAGGTAGTCTTTGAAATTCTGTTGTTGTGCAGACGCTTGATGACTTCGTTCTCGTCGACAGCATCAAATAATTTACCTAAAACACGGGTGCTGTGATAGTACTTGAAGGTTACGAAATCTTCGTCGTCATCTGCGTTAATACCGTTCGATCCATCCTCGCTTACGAAGGAAATAGGCTTGTTCTTAAGGATCTCCACGTGTGGTCCAGGTGCCATAAAGTGGGGCCTGATGCGACTGTATTTGGGCATTTCATTCATTCTCACCTACGACGAATTCAAAATCAGCAATGAACCAGTGATAGGAGATGAGAATCGGCCTACAGGAATTCCCGTTTTGGAAAAATCAACAGCAGTAGATGCCATTTCGGCCAGCTTGATACAACGGGGGTCAATAATACCTTCCAAACTTCCGACGGCTATCATCTTATGAGCGTTGCAAATGCGACCGAGTTGATCAGTTTCCATGAATTAAATAAAGAAGTTCGTCATGTCTTCCCGTTCGACGGCTCGATTTAGTTCTCGGGGAACTTGTCGAGGGTATTCTGCAGGGCGATATGTGGGCCGCGTGAGCCTCGCATTTGGGTCAAATATTACATGGTAAAGATCTCCATCGAGATCCCCCCCACTCAGCATACTGGGAAGATCTCTGGCACCTTTTTGACTAAAGCAAATGCAGTTGCGAAGTTGCAAGAGTGGTGACCATAAAGGTACAGTGACAGCGTATGCAGTTTGAACGTCTCCTAAAGGAAAGATGTGAGTCAGCACCATCTTTTCAGTGAAGATTCAGGGTTAATGCAGTCTCATGGAGATGAATGGCCCCGAATCGCCCGGAGGAATCTTAATGAGGATAAAAATTGCAGAGATTACCCACCTGGATGTAGTGCGGGCGATCTTGAAATAATGATTGGGCGTCCGGCTTCTCCAGTTATGACTTTGGAAACGCCATCTATATCTGCTATACAGAACACCTGGCCTTCTTCGAGGATTCCAGTCTCATCCATGATTCCTAAAAGTGTGAAGCCTTTTCGCACAGGAATCCTAGCCTTATATTTTAGGGTCCGTAACTGAATGAGTACAGCCGTTTCAACGACCCTTGTGAGAAAGTCGTCTTCTTGGAAGGAAACACGATAGTTGACCAAACTTTTCAAAAACCGTGGTAACCCGATTTTGTCGCCAATGGAATGGGATGAGAGAAATTGAGAGGCATTGTTGGCTGTCAAAGTGGTCGAGTAAAGTCGCTCGATCTCAGTTCTTTGGAGGTCGAGAAACCATTTATTCTCAATGCCTAGCACCTCTAAGATTGGTATCAGCTGCTCGTTCAGATAAAGAGTGATCGGCTTATAAGCCGCTGTGAATATTTCCAAATCAGCTGAATTAGAGCCTCGAAATCTTGTCATTGAGTTTCGTAAGCACAGTTGAGAGCCGACAAGGCGAGTATCTAGCGAAAGCACGCCTTTTGCTCCTTTTGTTCAAAGTCAGTACCTGGTACCACATGATGACCTTTATACTATCGGATAGCTTTAAAGTGAGATGAGTCTTCGAGCGTCGTACTCACCTTGATATCTAATTTGAAGAACTGTGGGACTCTTGCCCGGAGGAAGGCCTGCCCATATTAAGTACAGAGCTTGTCTTGAGACAATTCCACTTCCGTCGCTGAAAGTTCGACCATTTCTCTCTACATCAGGAATCTCTCTCTTGATATCAAGTGGTAACCTTATTGCATCCCTAGTATCACTAAACGCTTGACCTATGCGAGCGGCGCATCTTGCTGGAATCCGAATGTTCTTGAAGTCGCCCAACCCTGATATGACCTGTTTGTAGTACAAAAGCGAACCTTCATGAACGAAAGGAGCCATGAACCAGCAAGATTGAGAACGAAGTGAGGAATGAGAAAACCCGAGGAAAGAAAATTGCCGACCCGCAATAGAAATCCCGTCGTCCAAGATCTTTTGGAACCTGTCGAATATTGGCTTGTTGGAAGTATTTTTGCTGAAGGCCAACCGATTTCCGTCTTCGTCGCTAAATTGGACTCGCAGAAAGAATTCATGGTGTCCAGAATACTTTCTGAGAACTCGATTATTGTTTTCTGCTTCCGGGCCCCAAAGAGAGATTCCAGCAGGGGTAACGCGTACTTTGTGAATGATAGCAACCGTCTCCGATGCCTCGGTAGACTCTTCTAGATACAATCCATGCTTAGCTATTTGCTCTTCAAATTCCGACATTACATCTCCTAATTTAGAGATCTTGAAAACAGTAATATGAGCATCAGGTGTTGCCCAGGGAATATGCCGAAACAGCATTTTGACTACTGTAAGGGCAACCCGCTCCCCCGAGCGTGGAAATATCTGTTGAACATGGGGAATAAGTTTCAGAACACTGCCTATTGGTAAATACCCGTTTTGGGCAAGCTTTTGTAGTTGGTAGCGAAGGGAATAGGTGAGTTTGGTTGCAGTAGGCGTCAAGCTGACAGTCAAGCGCTTGAGTTCGCGGGGGAAAGAAAAGACTTCAGCATCGGGAGGTACCATAACATGAACGAGTCGACGCGTGATAGTGGGTAATCTGTGAATTCGGCCCAAAGAATTGATTATTTGGGTATCATCGGTGTCATACGCAAGCATGATCCTGTAAACCAAACAAATCCCAGATATCTTCTCGTGATCTTAACCCAAGCCAGGGACTCGTTCTCTTTTAAAATTGACGGAGTCAGCATTAGTGTAAATCCTCGCCGAGAAGTGCGGAGATGATCTGAGGGTAATCGTGAAGTTGGTTGCTAACGTCTGTGGAGATTGACTTAGAATAATGGATTCAATGTTGTTGTATGGTATATCGAGCCGCCTGAAATCTCCTATCTCGTATTGGATATGCGTAACCTTGAAAAGCAACTTCGCAGACTGTTGCAAAGCAAAAAACGGACGGAAAGCAAGAATCGAGTCATAACATTCCCAACTACCACATTGGATAGCAGAGGACAAAAAGGCTCTTTGGTGCTTCAGGAAATCTGTTTCTGGAGCATTTTTCGGCACGCTCTTCTCCTGAACTTTCTTTTGTTGGTCCATGGCCAGGCTCCGCACAGCTAGAAGATCAATTGGTTTGTGGCTCTGACAACATACAAGATTTTGACCATTGAACTGGAGCCTTTCGGCACTAGGCTCCATGAAAAACCTTCCAGACGGACCTTTGAACGCTCCATGTTTCCTTAGGAAATTACTGCCTTCACTGGGTCGGAGGAAACGATACTCGCAAAGGGCGCCCGTCCAATCTTCTGGCAAGCCCAATCTTCGATACCCAGACGCTCCATGACGCCTGTTAAGAATTTATTCAAGCTTTTTTCGGTTGCCGTGTTAGGAACACCTCGAACAAACACCTCGAACCCGCTGAAGTCGGAAACATTTCCCATGTTGCCCACGATATTTGGATTTGCGGAAACTGTGTTCGGAAGAATGGTTCATAAAGATCGACTATGATACACTTAGCAGCAGGCTCCCATTCGCACGAAAGCAGACGAGTTACCAGCATGAAATTATATGCAACAGAACCTACGTCAACAAAGGTGCTATCAAGCAATTCGTGGAAACTAGCACTTCAAGAAAAGTACAAGGTAATAAATTTCCTCTTCAACGTCGAAGTTGCGAAGAACCGACTGGGAAGGTGGGGTGCAAACGGGTTCTGATTGCGGCTGGGGGGACCTGGGTAACAGCATCACCTGATATTTTTCAATCCTACCACCTTTTGACTCTTGGATCCATACGCCGTCGCAAGACTGACGCAAACTATGATCTTCGCGACCTCTCGGGAGTGTTTCCATAAAACCGCAAATTTGAATCCCAGCTGTCACGTGACAATATCTTGCAAAACATCCAATGTCCATATGGCTAGGGTGTTTGCATGTTCCATACATAAAGCTTGCAAAGGTCGCTTGCAAAAATAATGGCCCATCAAGAGAGTGTAAACCAATTGTCTTTAGGATCTTTGATCCGAATTTCCCCTATCTATTTCTCGCTTACAGCAAAGTACTCCCTTCCAAATCTGGCATAACCCCTTCGAAGATAAGTATACGGCCTTTTTATGTCTCCGCTATTGAGTTTTTCCCTGTCATGGTGCACAATATGATATGTCGTTTCACCTAATACTCGTAAAAGTCGTCACAAGGCAGTGAAGCAATCAGTCCTTTTTGGAGTTTTCTAATTGCTTAGAGAAGAGAAGGCAGCTAGCTAGACTTCACAAACACTTATATGCTAGTACCAGGTCACGTATATAATAACCGTGTGGATATTTCGATAACATGGATTAAAATTGGTGCATAGCTCTTTGCGTTTTCCCAGGTCATCAGAGCAGAACTCAACTGCAAACTAGCTCCATTTGTTGAAACGACCCCTACTAATGCTATTCTTCAGAGAGCTTCCTGTTTTATTCTTATAAGCCCCTATTAAAACGGTCGCCTATTAGAACACCTAAAACTTCATTATCTCATTCATCATTCTACTATGCTGCAAGTTCAAACAATCAGTCCACGAGGAAATAATTAGGCCAATTCAATAGTTGTCATTACTGTCATTATTCATGCGTGCCAAATCTCGGCTAACTCTAACGCCATCCTTAAGCAACGATGAACATGCCAAACAATGCATTCCATGTTTGTCCCAACCCGCTCGCTCAAAACGCCGAACTAATTTCGAAAGAGAGGCAAGATAAGCAAGCTCCAACCTCACTCTCCACTCCTCTGATCAACCGCAAACCCATTCAAAAACCTTCCCATATCCCTGCCATTTCCAACGTCATTCCCATCAACCAACTCTTCATACCCCCGCAATCCACCGAAATGCTCTTGATTTCTCCCACCTAAAGCACCGATGCCCACATCATCATAAGGCGTCCCCCCAATACTAACCAACCTAATATGCCCCCCATTCCAACTCCCCTTCGAGCTTTTTGAACCCTTTGAGCTCGGAGGTAATGGCGAATGCGGCCATTTCGGGGTCACCGACGCACTATTCGAGACACTGACTCCCCGTCTCTCGACGATACTTCGGAAGGAAGATGCGAGAAATGTAGATATACGAGAGGGAGCGATGTACCGTTTGAAAAAAGATGCTGTGCCCGGGACGCAGGCGACTATTATGGCAACGTGGTTTTCTACTAGACTTTGGATGGTAAAGTTAGTTTGGGTTTAGATCTTTCGGATGGAGTGAGGGAAAGGAGCGGGGTAGGCACTTCGTTATTGTAGCTTGCCAGGTGGTGTAGAGCAAATCTTTCGGTTGGCGAAGCGTTATTCTGTAGATCAGATTCAAGGTGGCGCACACCACGGCCCTATATCCCCTGTGTTAGTAACCCCCTTTTGTCGCTCATTTTCAAGCTCTCTTTTCGAGTCTCACTTACAAACTCGCAGTCCCAAAAACAAAAATCAACCCAACCTTCTTATTTTTCGACAAATGCAGCCGTCTCAACAGCGGCATCGGAAGTATCAAAATAAATAAGTCAAGAATGACACCCATGACCGTAGCGAAGATTTGCCAATCTGCAAACTTCGAGCATCTTATAAGCGATTTGAGTCCCCAATCTCCACCAATGTGAGGAGCGCAGTACCAGTTTATGGTGACGATGAAGGGGCCGTAGGTGACTATGGTCCACGCGATTCCTCCATAAATTAGGTATCGAACTTCTTTTTTCACGGTAAAAATTCGGAGATAAAGAAGCAGGATGGAGAATTTGGCGAAGAGGATGGAGGGATAGGCTACCATTGTTTGGGCGTAAGCGTATCTCTGTTCTTGATTAGAGGGGCTGAGGTAGGAGGGAGGTGGAAAGGTACTTTGATATAGCTTGAATCGAGCCATGATAACGGTACGTCCCAACTGTGCCGCGCATATTTGGTAACTATTAAGCTTCAGTACCCCTCTACAAAGTTCGTTTTAAGCATCTGCTTCTTACGCGTGAGTATTAAAATTGTCTGCGCATTCCCCAGAACAGCAGCAAAGAATATGAACACTGTGTGGTACAATCAGCTGACCGAAGAGAAAAACTTGTAAAACACGAAAACCCACAATCATCAAGAGAGAAACCAGCTGTAGCCTTGGAAAATAATCTGCAAATGACAAAAAGAACATTAAATCCGATCAAAATGGAGAAGATCACAATGCTGACAAGTTCCAGCGACGGCGGGTCGACGGCATTCGAGGTCTTTCCTGGCGGAGGCTGACCCATATAGATGACCCCGTCTTGTAGAGACATGTTCTGCTGGCATTCAGGTTTCGCTGACCAATTGTACAAGACGAAAAAGAGCTGTGAGGTTTGGCGTAACCCCAATTATGAAACTTATCTGTTGCGATATGGAAGGGGAGGACAATTCAATATGGAGAAAGGGTACAAGCGGGTATTGGGAACCTTAAAACGGCGCTTGTGACACAATATTGGGACGTGGGTGAATGGCCAATAACTTGACATTGTCTGATGAAATTCATGACGCGCATCAAGCTCTTATCTACACTGTGAAATCAGGTAATCCGCAGACTGACAAACGTATTGCCACGGCTTGCCCGCCTTTCATATATAGAATGATTTCTTGTATAGTACGGCGGGCTGAAAAACTTTCGTGTGATTGAAAGTCATGGCTTTTGCTAGGAGCGGGGACTTGGTATCTCTACGCGAAGCTGACATCGTATAAATAGAACTATTAGGTCAGACATAGGAAAAGATAAAAGAAGAGGTAGCGAAGCGTGGAGAAAGAATAGCTTATAGTAAAAAAGGAACGGGGTAAAGAAAAAGGAAGATGGAGAGTAATAGGATGACTTGATTCATTTCCTCACTTCAGGCGACCGCACACGCGCTTACTGGATAAGCACTTGAAGGCGCCCACATTCTCTCGAATCTTCTGGGAGTATGTAGATCTAGATCTGATGTGCCTGCTGCTTTCCACGATTATAAAAAGTTTCGTATACCTTGGACAAAGTTTGTCCAGATCTATGGTCAGATACAGAGAGGGCAGTTTGACTTGCACATAAGCGATATCGGCTTGGTTCTGAAATTTTTTCAGGCGGCCATTGATGTTTTTGATCAGAAAGATTTGGAACTTTGGTTTGGATGTGGAATTGAACATGGCGCATATGCCGATGCAGAGCAAGTTAGAAAGACAAATATGAAAAGATTTGTATTAATTGATTATATCAATCTTAGCCCTTTGAACTGCCATTTACATTGTTGTCTCCCAAGGCCCCAAAGTTTTATATATACCATTTCCCTTCACGTGGCCCTTCTACTTCCCTACTTGTAAATGTACAATGCCCTATATTTCGACCCCTTGCTCGGACCACTGCTCCCCAACTTACCTTCCTTAATTCTGCTCCCTCGTCCCCTTGAATATTATGGCAAGCGGCTGCAATAGCTAAGCTATTGTTTGCCACAAGTACACAAGGCTTTAACCTTCTGAGCCCATTTAATATTAGACAAAGAACCATTATCAGGCCAAACAAGGTAGCGAACAACCACGCAAGGGGTGAGTAAGCGAGTTGCATAAAAGAAATTGGTTCCGGCTCCCCGTTCGTGTTTAAAATCTCTGTTCGTGTAATGAAAAGCGATTGTGAGACTAGATAATGTAGTATTGCGTTCGCTGCAGCGACAGGAAGAGCGTAGGTCCAAGGTAGGCTAAGCCAGTAGGTAGAACGTTGCTGTCCTCTCGGCATTGTTGTTCGAAGAGCTTTTCGATGGCTTGTAAATCTGCTCCATTCGTCTGCCGAGACCATAGATGTATACATAGCATTATAGGCAAAATATAGACAAGACACGATGACTTGAGGCAAATTTGCTATAGTGACGAGTTGCATTAGAATGCCAGTAGAGGTAAAATCGATAACGCCACCCTTGGAGCCATCTCCACCCCATCCAGGTAGTGTTGAGTAGGAATTGTAACTTCCAAATCCCATTGCCCACGGGGAGATCTCATCCATGGAAGCATTCGCTTTCGAACGCACGTAAGCATCATAAAGCAGGCCGGTGGTCATGATGATAGCAGAAACACAACTAAAAATGTCAGCTGGTGGTTGCACACTCGGACAAGCTCACTTACAGAAGCAGCGTTATGCTGAGCCGAGTACAGCTTGGACCCCTCCACCACCGGTGCGCAAACTTGGGGGATCTCCATCTTCTGGGCGTGTTTTCGAGCGCCACACCCTGGCTAGACGTTCTTTCTTGGAACTTCTGAAATTCTTTAGCTTCATTCCTTGTCAGGAATGGTGTTTTCTCTGTATATTCATCTGGGGCCTGGAGGAAAGACGCAATTCCGTCTCCAATTGTAGCTAACAGCGGTTCGTTTTGCGTGCTAAGTAGTGTAACCATGCAGATGAGTATGACGATATTAGCGACTATGACACAAATCATGACCACAGAACTATATTGCAACTGACACTCCCCTCCCAACTTGGTTTTTTCAGCTAAACAGTAATCGATTGGCCATTCCTTGGATCTTAGTATCCCGAACTTGCGTCTTGGATCTGACTGAATAGCTCCAATGGTCCAGTTATCTGCGTCCGCTGAAATATTCCGATAGTCACACACGTAACTGTTGTTGAGAAGGTGCGCGGGACCACATACCCAGTTGTTTCCGGAGTATTTGGAAACGTAGGTCTGGTATCGAAAATGTAATAACATGCTCAAGTTTGTTTGGCTATTAATGAGAGTATGATTGAACTGGCTCGCATTGAGAGCAGGGTTGATTTGGTCTGCAGTGATAGTATGGTTTGTTTGATTGGCAACAAAGATATTAGGTGGGGGGTCAGGTTTAGTGACCAAGATAACGCTTCCCCATGTCGAAAATTTCGATGCGGGGACTCCATATGTGTCGATACACTCATCATTGTTTAGGCGTGTCAATTGGCTTTCCTTGGCTTTTTGCAACATGCCGTTAGAGTCATCACAAAGTCTATCTTGGTACCATCCAAATGGAGCCACAGTTGGGTAATAGGAAAGTTCGTCGAATGTTGACCCAATTGCTTCTCTGAGCAGCGGTCCTCTTCGAAGACCAAGCGTTCCAATTCCAGACAAAGTGAAATTCTGGTAGATGCCCGTGACCCCACCAGTTTTGTCGTAAACCTTGGAAATGCTGGCAGAGCAGTCAACCGATGAAGTAGAGAAAATCCATGGTTTGACGACGAAGACATTGTAGTCTAGTGATTGTGTTTTTGTGAGAACTGCCGAATTCCAGCTGTGTTGTTGTTAATTTAAACGGCACTAAACATGTGTGCCCGGCGGTAACGACTTACAAGAAATGGAGTGGCAGAGAAGATAGCACAAGTAGGCCATATAGTAATTTCTTTCGTATACTAGTCAGATTTCGTAAACTTTGCAAGCCAATATCTCGATATTTTCCTCTTGCATGGGCAGAATCTATTTCCGTCCTGGTAGGTGAACTAATACACTGCATGGTAAAGTTGCTTGCAGCCTGTAGACACTTTAACATTCAATTAGCACTTGGTGCCTCTACCTTCTCGCGCCGCTCCAACCAGCAAAGCAAGGGGTGTGGATTTGGAATCCAAGCCACTTACAGTTCCCGCAATATTAATAATGATGTGCAGCCATGTATCTATGCTCCCTATTCGGCCACAATCTCCATTCATCAAAGTCCCAACTTTCATCCCACTCTTAGATACCACTAAACCAAAAATCGCAAATGTGATATTAAGGAGGAGCACAATAAAAGTAGCACAAGATGCGATCAGAATACCACCCCTCCATCCGCTGTATTTGCTAAAAAACGTCTTCTTGATCTCTTGCTCGCTGTCGGAGGATTTGCCAGATGAATATTTGCCAGAAAGGAGAACATATCGCGCCCAATACTCCGACACATTTTCTCCTGCGGTCTTAAGACTGTCAAATGTTGTGGCTCGTGGTAATAGAGGGAGTGATTTGAGGTTTCTATTATAGCGTTGCTTGGTGAGTTGATCATGTAGACTGAGATGTACTTCGTGCTTGTGAGCATACCTATCGCTCGTGTCCTTGCTTCCAAAACTTTCGTCATCATTATTAGGAGAAGTGAAATGCGACAAGTGCGTTGAGCTTCGGCCCTGACTTGAGATGTGAGTATTAACAGGATAACGATTTTCGGCCATCTTGAGCAGAAAACTGCTACTTCCATAAGTCGCGGAGACATAGTGTCAGCTATTTGATTATTTCAAGGATGCTGCGAAGGACTTTCGCACAAATCTCAAACTGATCGAATTCAATTGCCCATGTTTCAATTGACGCCGGCTGCAAATGAAATAAGGCTGAGCGAATCCTATCTTACATGCATACAGAGTGAGAACACAAATCGCTCTCGCTCTTTGGCCTTGTCAATTGGGGGCCACAGTATCATGCGCCATAGTAATATGCCTATAGTATATAGGTACCTACTATATCCGGTCACCTCGCCCCTATATTTAAAAAAACATGGGACAGTTCGCAAAATATGAAGGGGAGCCACAATTTTATGCTCGACAGTAGGCTCCTCACCGCAAAAATATCAATTTCATTGAACCCCCAAAAACAAAATCACAGAACCTTTCCCCGAACCTCCAAACCAAACTTCTCTCAAGGAAATGCATAACTAGCCAGTTAACGTTGCCGCGTCATTGCGGGAAGGATTTAGTGCAACCCTACAGTACAAGTATCGTGGCTTTTAGTACCAGCATGGCTCGTTCCAGTCAACTCCAAAGAAGTGCGTAGTTGATTAATTCAGAGATGGTATAGCTCCCAAGTCAAGATTGAGACTTTGGCTCGCGAAAGCCTTCAACAGGATAAATCTCGCGGGAGGGAGCTCCCGTAAGGGATGACGTTTCCCTGTAAGCGACGTTTTGAATGATACTGGTACTGTACAGTAATATAAACAAGGGTCAGATTCTGCCAAAATATACAACACTCGGAGGCTGGCAGCAGCTTACTTGAAAAACTGCCATTAACTGCCTTAAATTTCGCTGGGCCCAAATGCACATTCTCACTTTGCCAAAGGAAACCGTAGCCTAAGCATGGAATGAAAGATGTCGATCTGATCAAGTTCCCACCGGATCCCATTGTGCTGCGCATCCTACTTATGGGAGAGTTTCAATTCGAGGGTCCACCGACATACAACCTTATTGGTACCTTGAGATTTCTGTGCCATCGTGCAAGGCAGCAAAGCTAAACACGCAATTCCCGGCCACCACATGTAAGGCATGTCACTTAATTCGATAAAATCTGGGTTTGACATATTTTCAAGGCTAATGTTCCTCCGGTCACCTGACATCCTGGAAAATATCTAGGTATCGCTTATTGCCCGAAGGGGTTGATGTAGGGGTTCGAGAGTCCGGAGTCACAGTCGGCTAGTTGGCCAGGTATTTCGTCCCGGGTCCCTGGGAACTGTTGGAGAGGCTGGAAGTAAGGACGGGGGAGGGGTAGGCTATTACTAAGGGCGCCCGGTAAATCGACCCCCGAGGGTTTAGTAAATCGACTCCCCCCCCCCCTCGCCTAATCCTGTGGAAATTTACTACCCCTAGCTTAGTAGTAAACATAGTTCTATTTTAGCGAAGTAGATTTTTTTCTAGCTAGTAGTAAGTTAATAAAAAAAGATTCTACTCTTAACTTTAAAGCTATTCCTACTTATTTAACTATACTATATCTTAACTAATATAGTATAACTACTAGAGTCTCCTAGTATCTAATTACGTTACCTTTAAGCCTAGAATACTAAGTTATAATCTTAATTAAACTCCTACGCTCTTAAAGAGGCTTAACGACTTAATACTAGGCTTTATGAATAAGTAATAAACCTCTAGAATAATTATAATCTTATAATTCCGCTATTAATTTTAACGTAATCTAAACCTACTATAACGACACGTACGATATGTTGCCCGTGGGCGTCCAAGGTGTAGGTTATGGAATCGTAGAACTGTCTATTCGAAGACTCTAAGCTAAGGAGAAGGGGAGAGCTCGAGAGAGCTCGAGTCTAAGTACATGGTGTGGGTCGCTGAGCGACGCCACGTGATACAAGTGGCACGTGATGGTCAGAACCGTCACACCTACGTTCTAAAGCTATACGCCTCTATCTATACTTTAAACTTAAATCGATCCTCCTTAAATTATACTTTCTAAGGTTTCTAAGGTTCCTAAGAACTCGGTGTAACGAATACTCAAACTGGCTAACTAAACTTGGCTAGGTGTTCGCTGGTTGGTATACTAGGATAAGAAGAAGACTATCGGGTTGTTCACTTGGAAGTGAACTCGTTACTTGTATCAAAGATATTAAACAATATAATAAGATTAATAAACTAAGTTGAGCACGAAGCTCCTATCTAATGGCAGACGTGCCAGTCTTATATAGAACCTTCGTTCTCAAGTGCTAGCTTGCTAGCTCGTCGCTCTAGCTAGCAGCATATATCACGTGATTATAACCAATGAAAATCCTTGGATCGCTTAGCCATCCTAAGCGATCCCCGTTTGCTATAAGAAACCTGGGTGTGCCTGTCGAGGGTTGCGCCTCTTATTATAACAAGTATCACGTGAGCACGTGATTCGTGACACTCGGCTCTACTATACCCTAGTAACTACTTATTCGATAATTTCGACCTTTCTCTTATTAAGATGTATCCCTTAAAGGAAGAAGTAATTTAGGATATAAATAATTAGGCTAGGCTACGTAAGTATAGCTTTAGTTTTATATAAAGTAAGATAAAGGGAAAAAGAGTTAAAGCTTTAATTAGATATAATTAAAGAGAGAGACCTATTAAAAAAAAGGTAAGTAAGGTATTAGAATCTAGTAGATTAAATAAAAGAAGTTTTAGATAAAACTATACCTTTATAATTTATATTATTAAACTTAGTAATAACTAAGAATAAGAGTTATAATATAAATTACCTTAGATTAATTAGAAGAGGGAAACTATTAAGTATTATATATATAACTACCTATTATTCTTAAGAACTAGCTTAAAGTATACTTTATAATACTACTAATAATATAGGGGGGAAAGAGATAAAACTATCTCTAAATAAATTACTAGTAGTAGTACGCCTAGAAATACTTTAAGCTTTTTAGCCGAGAATTTTAAGAAGGATTTAATAACTACTTAAGATATTTATAATATAATTAAAAGGCGAAAGTACTACTAACTATTATAATATATTTTACTCCTTTAGTTACGTTATTTTAGACCTATATTGTTCGAGTACTTAATACTCGAACTCCTATACTTACTTAGTGTCACGGAGTTGGAGGAACTAGGGTCAGATCACGTGTAGCACGGCACGTGCGTGCCGCTGGCATTATGTATATAAGCTCTTGTTCCTCTGGAACTCTCTTCTCTCCTTACTTAGTTGTTCGCTCTTTATAGCAGTGTTCGGTTTGACTCAGTATTCATCACAGCAAGCAGTGGTTCACTCCACACGTTCACACTTAGCTTCTTTATAATCGAATAATAGATATAACTACTTATTACTTATTTACTTAATTCTATTAGATTCCCTCTAGAAGTTTAATAAATATCTCTATACTAATACTAATTAGTAAGTACGTATAAATTAGAGATATAATATATTATTTATATAATTTATTATACCTTAATTTAAGTAACCTTAACTTAAATACCTTTAAAATATATAATAAATAATCCTAGGCCGCCTATTATTATACTAATATATTCTTTTAAAAGTAGAAGCTTATTATTAGACTCTATAAATAAAAATAATAATCTACCTTTACCCCTTTATATATATTATAAATAATAAAACTCGACCTTTTAATTAAGTACTTTTAAGGTAATAATTTAAGGATTCTAACTACTAACTTTAGGCCTCTAAATAAGCTAAATTACTAGACTAGGAATCCTACCTTTAATACTAAACCCTCGAGGATAATAAACTTATCCTATAAAGATTCTACTATAACTCTACTATTTAACTACTATATAATCGAATCTTTTTTATCCAAGAACTAATACTTACTATAAATAATATAAAACTAAACCTTTACTATAATATCCTTTCTTACTAAAGACTTTATACTAAGACTTAATAATAGGCCAGCAAAAGTCGAAATCTCAGCCTGTACGAGGCGCTAGCTACGAACCTAGGATTGTAATATTATCCTAGAGCTAATGAGATACTCTCGTATTCGTTGGAGCTGGTGTGAGTATTGTGGTGATCTAACGAGTGTATCGCGACGTGGCCTTACTAGAACAGAGGAATAGCAGCTAACGCTACTGGATTTAAAAACTACCTAACCGTCCGATTCCCTGCCTTGCGACTAAGTACATCTTCGACATCTACGCGGTTGAATTTCTAAGCAGCAATGACTGTATCGGCGGATAGGGCACCTCTAAGGCAGCATTTGTAGAGTTTTTACGATCGGCAAAAATGGGGGCTCCGCTGGCTAGTATAGAGCAGAGGTCTCTGCTTCAAGGATTACAGCCTTCCCCCTAAGACGGTCGACCTTTACGACGAAGAGAACAGAGCGTCTGTTAACGAAGAAAGGGTAGAAGGAGGGTTATGCACTGCGAGGGTAGATAAGCCTAGAGGGACGGCAAAGAGCTAGGATCTCGTATTATACGAAGGAGGGATGAATAGAGGGAAATAGTTCGGATAGAGTTTCTCCTCTTCTTTTAACCCCTCTGCTTAGGCAGTAGAACTCTCTTTAGAAGTATATATTTGCAGGGAAGAACCGCTATTGAGACAGGCCCGAGGACAATTCACGAATCCCTTGTACATACGATACCAGCCCTCTCTCTGCCTACACGCCTAGAAACGCGATTTCATAACACACAAGGTAGGAAGGCCGGCTCACTCTATACACGATCGGGGCCCAGGGACTAGGCCGACAGAAAGCTAGGGATTAGAGGCACAAAGGGAGAACAGAAGCATCGCTTTGGTTAGTAGGATGGAAACACATAGAGTATACTGCCTGGCTAGAGGTGTATTCTACGCAAATCCTACGAGGCATGGTCGGCCCTGCTAGTGTATAGCAGAGATGTAGCAGGGTATCGCGAAGGGGGTTCAAACCCTTAGGGCGAGGCATATAATGGTAGCGATAGAAGGGAGGATGGTGATTCATTGCTCTATATAACACTGTCTATATAGCCTGAGAGGACGGAGGCGCATGTCGGTTCACGAAGAGAGCGTAGAGAGCAGCTAGCTGGTTGGCAATCGTAAGCTTAAGGAGCAAACTGTAAGGGAGACGTGGATAGAGAGGCCTTGTCCCCCTCTCTTCCGAACCTGGGAGGCGAGACACAGGGGAAAAGCGTTGTAGAGGCTTCTAGCGTAGAGAGAAGCAGGCCGACTCTACTGTATATTTGAACTAATATATATCTTTTACCGCCAAAGAAGGTCAAGATCATCCAGTGTACTAGATGCTGGGACTGGCATAATACTAGAGTCTGTGGGAGGAAAGAACGATGCCGGGCCTGCGGTAGTAATAACCATTCCGAAGCAAACCACCCAAGGTGTATTATCCATACCTAGTGCAAGACTAAATGCCTTCACTGTCAAGGCCCTCACGCAGCAGACGATCCTAGGTGCTAACTACGCCCTAGGCCGACAGGCCACTACTCTACCGCGAACAGGAAGACTATTGTTCAAGGCTACAACGAAATGCGCCTCCGAAGCGAGGAAGACTCCCCCTGTTAGCTCTCCGACACTGATATGGGCGACCCGGCGACCCCTATTGGCACTGCCCTGGCTCTCCTTCCTGTCAATAGCCAGGCTCCGCCCCTTAGTAGCTCTAGTCCTTCTACCCTCGGCCCCTCTACACCTACCCTTCTATGAGTAGGCATCGAGGAACGAATATTAGCCGTAGTCTACAGATCCTACAGATTAACACACATAGGTGCGCGTCCTACTAGGAACTTATCCTGCAGATAGCCTACGAGAACCGAGTCGATATTGTTCTTGTCTAAGAGCCGTATATCTGTGCTTAGCTTGCCCAGTAGATTACAAGGAGACACCTGAACTACGACTACCTCGCACCGATTTAGGATTAGAATCTAGGTCCCCCACGGGCCCTTACCTTTATCCGGAAGGGCGTTGGGGTTCTAGCGAATTAGCTTCTACCCTCTTACTCCCTCTTACAAGACCTGGTCTACCTCGAGATCCCGTCCCTTCAAGGACCCCCGCTTAGTATACTTAATGTTTACAACGCACCTATATAGGCTAGAGGGGCTGGAGAGGCACTATCCCTAGTTCTCTGCTCGGGGATAATACATACTAGGAACCTACTTATAGCCGGAGACCTTAACTTAAAAAGCGAGCTCTGGCAGCCGGACTATACTGGCCAAGAGAGCGCCCAGGCCTCCCTCCTTACTACATAGGTTAAAGAGAAAGGTCTATAACTCTTAACTCCGCTAGGCGCGTAGACCCACAACCTTAGGAATACCCTCGATCTAGCGTTCTACTCTAGCGCCCTTCTATAAAGAGGAGCCTTTATAAACGTTAACCTAACTTTCGAGTACGGCTCCGACTACCTCCCTATCCTAACTCGCCTACCCTAGATAGGGGGCCTAGCCGAGAAGGATCCCCCACTTCGTCTCAGTACCCTAGATAAGGAGGCCTTTCTAGCTGCCCTAGAGACTCGCCTATACTCAGATTAGCTATTTAAACTCGTAGAGGCCCCGCTAGACAGAGAACTTGATAGCCTAGCTCTATATATCGTAAACGCGCTACAGGGCGCCTACCGTAGTAGCGCAAAGCGAGGCCTAGGGTATGGCTTTGGTCACCCTTGGTAGAGTATAGAGTACCGATCCCTCTTATCCTAGATAAGGGCGGCCCGGCGGGAAGGAAAAGACTAGATAGTTACTATACTACGGAAAGAACTTCGGAGGGAAATACAGAGGGCGAAGAGAAGTCACTTCCGGGACCTGATTAATAAGGCGACCGAGACTAAGGACGTCTTCAAGATCTGTAAATGGCACTAGAGTATAGGGGTATATAAGCCCCCCCCCCCTAAAAGACTTATCTAGTCGCCTCGGTTATACGACAGAGGAGAAACAGAGGATTCTAGTTCAGGAACTCCTTACAAATAAGGCCGAAATAGGGGATATTCCCTCGACTACACCGACAGTACCGACCTATAGACTCCCCTGGGCCCCTCTAACCCCCCGCGAGGTGAAGGAGTCGATCCTCGGTAAGGCCTCGACCGCCCCTAGGGAGGACGAGCTTGTTACAGGGGTATTTAAGATCGCCTAGCCCCGGATTAGGCACGTTGTCTTTACCCTGTTCTAGGGTTGTATTAACTCTAGATACTACCCAAAATGCTTCCGCTTAGCGATTGTAGCTATTATCCCGAAGCCGAATAAGAAAGACAAGTCCTCGCCTAGGGCTTACCGCCCTATCTCCCTCCTCTCGGTTCTCGGCAAGGGGCTCGAGAGGCTCCTTGCTAAGAGAGTCTCCTAGATTAGTATTAAGAAGAGAGTACTCGGACCAAACCAGTTCGGGGCCCTCCCTCTTCGCGTAGCTACAGATCTTACAACGTGCTTTACTCACGATATCGAGGAAGCGCTAAGCGAGAAACTAGAGGCCTCACTTCTTACGCTAGATATAAAGGGGGCTTTCGACGCTGTTCTCCCGGGTTATCTTATTAAGAGACTTAGGGAACAGGGCTAGCCAGACTACTTTATCTCCTAGGTCACCTCTTTTCTCTCTAATAGAACAGTCCGTATTAAGCTTGACGGGGAGGTCGGGGTAACTACGCCTTTAAAGTACGGGCTCCCTCAGGGATCGCCGATCTCTCTAATCCTGTTTATACTTTATGTTCAGCCCCTCTTTTCTTCTAGCCTAGGAGACCTTCTAGTCCTTAGGCGGTTTAGATACGCCGACGACGTCGCCCTTCTTGTAATAAGTATAAGTAAGACTAAGAACGTTAGCTCCCTCTCTAAACAAGTAACTTGTCTACTCTAATAGGGTATAGACAAGGGAATTACCTTTAATAGTAATAAGTCCGAGTTAATTTATTTCTCTTGTAAAAGAAAACAGAAGGGTCGTAGTATCCGCTAACCCTTGCCTATTATAGTTAGTAACAAGTCTATCTTCCTAACCTAAGAGCTCCGCTAGCTTAGTATCTACTTCGACCTAAGGCTTTCCTTCCTTAGCTATGTTAAGCGAATAGCGGGGAAAGCTACTATAGTTACTCAAGCTCTAAAGAGTACGACAAACACAGTTCGCGGCTCTCCCCTATACCTCCTAAAACAGGCGGCTACCGCCTATGTTCTCTCTATCGTATACTTTGGTAGTAAGACCTAGTATCCTGGCCGTTCTAAGACCAGAGAGTCGAAGTCTTAGTAAGTTAATAACCGAATCGGTAAACACCTCGGCCTCCTTAGCTAGGTTATAAATAAGTGCGCTAGAGTTATTCTACCGGTTTATAGGACTACCCCCTCCTTAGTCCTCCTTCTCGAGGTAGGACTACTCGCCCCGGAAATCGCTCTTATAGGACGTAGCGAGGCACTAGAGGCTAGAACTCGACGTCTTAACCTAGTCCACCCCCTCCGGCGTTGTGCTAACTCGCCCTGCCTTAGCTCTAGGCTCTTCTATAGGAATAGGCGGGCCCTCCTACCCTCCGAGTCTATAGACCCGATCTAAGATCCCTTATAGACCCGGGGTTTCGACCGCGAAGCCTGTCTTACTACTATAGGCGGTCCGACCCCTATAGGGGATAAGGATATATATAAGGAGCGCTTCTTAGAATTCCTAGCTACTATACTACATACTAACCTAGTTGTCTATACAGATGGCTCTAGGCTAGAAGACGGGAGTACCGGCGGTGGAGTCTACCTTACTCGCGGCGGCTCTATCCTTAATACGAAGTCCTACCCCTTTAGGCACACCCTAGAGATATATGACGCCGAGGCTAGAGCCGCTCTACTCGGCCTTGAGCTCGCTATAAGGTCCCCCTCCTAGACCTAGGCTTAGCGCTGCTAGGTCTGCCTCGACAATCTAGAAGCTACGCTTTAACTCTCCTTACGCTTGGTAGGGACCTCCTAGGAGGTCTTTAACAAAGTCTATTCCCTTACTTAGTAATATCCGGGTAAAGTAGCCTTTCGTTAGTGTCCGAGCTATAATAGGATATACGGGAACGAAGTCGTAGACAGGGCCGCCGGCGTCGCCGCTCGCGCTATACCGAACAGCCCTCCCCCTCTTTGTACAGCCTCGCTTAAGAGACAGATTAAGGAGGAAAGCTCTAGGCTAGCTAACAATCTCTAGCGTACTACCCTTCGCCCTCTTTATAAGGATCTAGGGGTTATAAGATAGGTTCTGAAACCTCGGTCCCTTAAGCTCCCACGCGAGGTTCTCGGGCGCCTAATAGCGGCTAGAACTAGCCACGGGGACTTTACTATTTACTACAGCCGATTCTATTACCTCGATACTCTCTACGAAGCCGGAGACTACTCCTATAGCAGGGAGAAGATACAATTCCACCCTCTATTCTACCGAATAGTTAAGCGAAAGATCCCTGAACTTATAGCGAAAGCTAAACGCGACCCTCGCCTTCTCTTTGGCCCCTTCTCGGAGAAGCTTTTTAGAGAGCTCTTCTATAAATCCAACTTCTACTCGGAGATTTGCCCTATACGGCCGGCCTCCGACTAGTCCTTTTACTACCTTCTTTTAGTCTTCCTATTATATTTACCTATTTAGTTACTAGGGCTTATCCAGAAGCGGGCCTGCTCCTTTCTCTGTCACCTGTAGAGTAGTCTTGTTTCTACACCCCCTGTCACCTAGGGCACCCCCCTAGCGTCCTTTGCCCTACTGTGGGATTTCTAGAGCCTAGTTACGAGTCGGCTAGTTGTATTCGCCGGACGTTAAATTAAATTAAATTAAATTAAATTCTAGCCCTCCTTAAGTATCTACTCTACTACCCTAATTACTAACCCCTTAATTAAGCCTAGTCTTACCTTAACCTCCTATACTAAGTCCCTAGGGATGCGACAACTCAACACCTGTACGCGGTGCATCCTACGAACCTCTAGCTAGGGCTCGCTACCCTAGTCTAGAGAGCTAAGATTGAGTTACAACGATGGAAATAGTGGTGGTCGTCGCGATCGGCCGCCTTTTGGCTCCTGCGTACGGAATTGATTAACAACGGCAGAACTCCCTTTGGTACACAAGAGTAACCATAAATACACACTATACAGAGCCTGCGCTATCGAACATAATACCGAATCCATCGAATACACTCTCAAGCGCTCGCGTACGCAATTTCGAGCTCTCTAAAGCGTTTTCGACACCTCTGGGGCTACGTTGTAGAGTTTTTACCTACTCTTGGTACTCCCTCTACCGAATACTACCTACCTTTTACCTCCTCTACCAACGACCGATATGGTTTATATGGCTCCGAAGAAGGAATTTAGGGACCCTTCTTCGTAGGAAAGACGTAATCCGTACGATAGCTGCAAGAGCTGTCCTGTCTCGGGGGAACCCCTGGAATATTTACGTTGAATTAGGATATAATAGATCTTGTTAGGAGGAGTAAGGAGGAGAGGGGATAATAGAGTAAGGGAAAGCAGAGGCACGGCTTTGGATTTAATAATAAGAAGGGTTCTTTGAACCTGGACCGGCATTTACTTTGAGGCTCTTCGGACCCTTATTGATTATACACACTACGGCTCTTTGGATTCCCTACTAGGTAGCGCCCTTTCTACTAGAACCTCTAGGACTCGGCTCTTTTTCTTGCCTATACATATAGAAAGACTTTCTCTTTAAGAGGGACTTTTGCGTATACAAACAGAAAGGCTCTACTTAAGAGCCTTTTAATTCTTGCGTTACGCTAGAGTGTTATACTCTAGGCAAAGACTAGGACCGAGTTAAGGAGGCACCTAGTAGATGGATAGGCATGCTATAGAGGGATGAAGGAGAGTCTCTTATTACTGCTCTCTCTTGTTACTATATATAGGAGTTTCCCCGGAAGTGGGGTCTCTCTTTAAACTGTCACTAGTAGATAGGCTTTCCTATCTGCGACCCCTGTAGCCTAGGGGGGATTTTCCCCCCTAGCGTCCTTTGTCCTGTCTAGGAATTACCTAGGAGCTAGCCTTTAGGTGTTAGTATCCGCCGGACGTTAAATAGAAATAAATAAATAAATAAATAAAATAAATATACTAAGTCCCTAGAGCAAACTAAATAAAGCGAAGAGAAAATAAAGCGTATCTAGAGATATACTTATATAAACTAGATATAAAGCGTAGAGGAATAAGGAATCTAATAACCTTTATAGAGCTATCTTTATAAATATATATTCCTTACTAGATAAGTATACTCTTTTCTTTACTAGGTATACTAAGGAATTATTTATAAAGGCTATATAGTCTAGGAATACTAAGATAATATTCTCTGATCCTATATATATTATAGGTCTAAACACTAGAGTAGATATAGCTACTAAAAGCCTTAAAGTAATAGCTCCCTTAAGAAAATTATATAAACTCTCTATAGATAAGAAAATCCGCTTTATTTATACTTATACTTTTACTAATTTAGTAATTCTTTATTTAGATTAACTAAGTTCTCTAATCCTACCTTATTTCTATTTAAATTAATTATAACTTAATAAAAGAAATCTATCTATAGCTCTTATACCTACTAACTATATAAGAAAATATAGGAATTATACCTTCTATAATTTATTAAAAGATTATTAGAATATATAGCTAATAGATATAAGTAGCTATAAAAAGTAAGAGGGAAATATAAACTATCTAATACTACTATTATCTAGGTAGTAATATTTCCTCTATATCTAGAATTTACTAAATATAGTAATCGAACTAATAAAAGGTATAAAATACTAAAGGATTTTACTTTATTATAAACTATAAACTCTTTATTTACTTCTATATCTTTTATATACTCTAGAATAACTAAAACTAGAGAATTATCTACCTAAGCTATTACTTCCTTTATATTAATATCCTTAACTAGTTATAGAGAGTGTCACGAATCACGTGCTTACGTGATACTTGTTATAATTAGAGGCGCAACCCTCGATAGGCACATCCAGGTTTCTTATAGTAAATAGGGATCGCTTGGGATAGCTAAGCTATCCAAGGATTTCCATTGGTTATTGTCACGTGACCAAGAGTCGCTAGACGGGGCGACCAGGCTAGCAGGCTAGCAGCGACTGCAAGACCAGGCTAGCAGGCTAGCACGCGAGTATAAAGGTTCTATATAAGACTAGCACGTCTACTATTAGATAGGAGCTTCGTGCTTAACTTAGTTATTAATCTTATTATATTGTTTAATATCTTTAATATAAGTAACGAGTTCACTTCCAAGTAAATAACCCGATAGTCTTCTTCTTATCCTAGTATACTAACTAGCGAACACCTAGCTAAGTTTAGTTAGCCAGTTTGAGTATTTGTTATACTTTGAGTACCTGCTTTAAGTCGAAACTATTACAATAGCTCCCACTACCCCGCTAGTAGCAGGACCGGCTACTAGCCCCTAGGCTAGCCGAGTTAACCTCCCTGAAACTAGCGGAGGGACTGCTATAACAAATATTAACACTCCTCGATTAAGAGACGTCGACGACGACGACGACGACGATAGAATACTAGATATACCTGACCTATATAAGGTTAAGGCACTTGAAAACATCAAAGTCAAGATACTTAATACGTATAACAGAAAGCGAACAGAACTCGACTTGTTCCTTCTTTAGATAGATATCTACTTTAACTTTAATAAAGAGAAGTTCGAGGACGACTATAGCTTCTACTCGATCTTCGCTATCTCCTACCTTAGGGGACCAGCGCTAGAATAGGCCTAGCCTTACCTCGAGGATTACTTTAATAACAATAGAGGAAATATAACTGTGACTAAGGCTATATTCAGGTCTTGGGGAGGATTCAAATAGGCGATTCGACAAGTCTTCGGAGACTTCGACGCTATCCGTACCGCGGTACGTAACCTTCTAGGTTTATAACAAACCGGATTAGCTATTAACTACGCTAACGAGTTCTAATGATATAGGAACAAATCAGGGTAGGACGCCCCTGTACTTATAGAATTGTTCTAAAGGGGACTTAAGACGTATCTCTATAAGGAGATAGCAAGACAAAACATAACCTTCTTAAATATTATAACTATAATTAAGACTGTTATCTAGTTAGATAACCGTCTCTAGGAATTTAGGAAGTTATCCCCGAAGTAGGAGAATTAGTCTAAGGGACACAAGCGGTAGAACCGTTCCTATTACGGAAAAGGCCGTAAAGTAAACGCTACCGAAAGGAAACCTTTCCCGCGGGAAGGAGGCCTTTCCTAGGAAGAACGTAACCGAAGACGCGAGTAGAACTTATATTACTTTTATAGTAAATCCGGCCATCGAGTAAATAAGCGCCGCGTAAAGGATACGAAGAAACCCTAGAAAGGAACGAAGTAAATTAATGCTATAGCTAGGAGAGAAATAGCTATACTTAAGAAAAGAATATTAACTAGCGACAAACTCGAAGAAATAGGAATTTACACCTAGCTTAAGGACAACTTAGAACTTAATAAGTACTACGCTACGAGATCTAACAACGACTACTCTTTGCCCCTCTAGTCGTAAGAGAATAAGCGGCACGAGTCCAACGAGTTAGAATTATTAGAGTTATTAGACAGTACCTTAGGGGACGAATACGATTCTATAAAACGGAACCCTAAGGTCGGAGAAAATTGGACATTTATTAGAACCTTTATATTAGGTAATAGATAGGTCTATATAGACGGGTTGAAGTTAGACTTCTGGAGCCCGTATACTACTCATGGCAGCAAGCTAGTTACCTTGACCGCCTATGAGGTAACAGATTATAACGACTATTAGATAACTTTTAAAAGTATCCTATTAGGACAACTAGTTATTAAGGCTACTAAGCCTTACGACAATAGTAACTTAGATAACGAGCCTCAGGAAGAAGTACACCTAGAACTACTGCCTTAGGTCGGAGATACCTGGAGGGTATATAACATAACTCTATAGACTAGTAAGTAGAGTTAGGTAAGCGAACTAGAGTTCGTTAGCTAACCGAAGCCAAACTTCGTCGGAAATCTCCTAAAACTATAGTTAGACCTATACGTAGATAGGACGTATATAGTAGAACAAGTAGACGAGACAGGAGTCTTGTTCTTACTAATAAGAGGCCGAGATAGACATCTATTCCTGGTTCGCTACGCTAGCCAGAATAAGGAGATCTGCGCTACTTCCGGAGACTAATAGTTAGTAGTAACTACGGTTATACGAGGGAAGGAACTCTAAGTAATAATAGACTCGGGAGCTATAGGAAACTTCCTCTCCCCGAAAATAGCTAGGAAGCTGAACGTCACTGTTAGGAAGATAGTACCCTACTAGTTAACGGTAGTAGACGGGATAGAAATAGGATACTAAAACAGAATAATTAACTAAAGTACTATTCTAACAAAAACTACTATCGACAGACACTATTTAGATATATAGTTCGATATTGTTAAGATAGGAAGCAAGGAAGCGATTCTTAGTATACCTTAGATTAGAGAACATAATCTAGATATTAATTAGAAGGTAAGAAAGATTACCTTTAGTTATTATAGTTACAAGGGTTCGTACGAATAACTATAAGGCTAGAACAAAGTTTACGCTACTTCTTCCAAAGAGCCCGGACACCTAGGAAAGGGTCCTCTATAGGTCAGCAAAGGAGCCGATTTAGAGTTACTTATATAGTATAGAGAATTTAAGGATCTGTTCGAGAACCCGGAGGATATACGTACCCTTCCCGAACATTGCCTATAGGATTACAAGATTAAATTAAAAGAGGGTTATAACCTTAGGAAGCAAAAGCTTCGACCTTATAATTAGAGGAACCTTTAGCTACTCGAGGAGTACGTTAAGGAAGGAATTAAGAAAGGATATATTCGGAAGTTAGAGTCACCGACTACTTCGAATATATTAATCGCTAAGAAAAAAGACAATCTAAAGGGTAGAGCTTATATTAACTACCGAGAAGTTAATAACGCTATAGTTAAGGACGCTTATCTATTACTAACCGGCTAATACTTACGGGACAAGTTAGGCCGAGCTAAGATATTTACTAAGCTCGACTAATAAAACGCTTTTAGCTTAATTAGGATTAAGCCGGGAGATAAATAGAAGACGGTATTTGTCTTACTATTAGGACTCTACGAGTATAATATAATACTATTCGGACTTACGAACGTACTAGCTACTTATTAGAGATAAAATAATAGTATTCTAGAAGACTTACTAGGAGTAACTATTATCTATTACCTAGATAACATTCTAGTGTATTTAGAACAGAAGGAAGACTATTAGGGACACGTTAGAGAAGTCTTACGGAGACTCGCTACCGTAGACTCCCGCCTTAAGTTATCGAAGTACAAGTTCGGAATAACTTGTACTATCTTCCTTAGATATATAATTAGCCTTAGTTAAATGGAAGTTAACCTAGACAAAATTAAGGTAATCGTAGAATAGAAATTACCCGAGAACGTTAAGGATATCTAATTATTCTAGGGATTCGCTAACTTTTGTTAATAGTTTATAGTAGACTATACCGGATTATCTAAACCCTTAATAGACTTGACTAGGAAAGATAAGATATTCTCCTAGGACGAGGCAACGGAACAAGCATTTTAGGAAATTAAGAAACGATTCGCTAAGGAACTAATCCTTAGGAATCACAACGTCGACAAACTAAGTACTATTAAGACAGATGCTTCGAACACTACTATTAGAGCTGTACACTTATAGCCTAATGAGAACGGGAAGCTAATACCTATCGCATACTTCTCGAAAACATTAGATTCAGCTTAGTAGAACTATAGTATCTTTAAGAAAGAACTCCTTGCTATAGTCCTAGCTTTAGAACATTAGAAGATTTACCTTTAGGGTATAAAGCACTAGGTAACTATCCTTACTAACCATAAGAATCTGAAGACATTTATAACAACTAAGGAGCTTAGTAATAGCAGACTCGCTAGGTGGTCACAAATCCTAGCTAGATTTAATATTGTGATTCGTTATATTAGTAGAACGTTGAACATACGAGTAGATACGCTTAGCCGAAAACTAGGCTACGAAGGAGACAAGGAGTATAAAAAGATTACGATCTTAAAGACCCTTGAGAACGGAGACCTTGCCCTAACGATTTATAAAATCGCTGCTATAACCAAGGAGAGCCCTTGGGACAATAAAATCAGAGTAGTATAGTTACAAGACAAGATCGAAAAGACAAAGAACAGTAAGATCTAGGTCCCGGATTTATATACAAAAGAATTCATTACGGAATACTATACGGCACCGGCCTATAGACATTAAGGAGTTCGCCGAACTCTCTAACGAATTAGATAGAACTACTATATTAAGAAGGTAGTAGCCGTAGTTAAGGAAGTAATAGCGGAGTATAATACCTATATTAGGAGCAAGGCTCCCCGCCATGCCCCCTACGGACGGATAGGCACTACTCCGATACTACTAACCCCTTGGAAGTCGATCTCTTAGGATTTTATAGTAAAATTACTAAAATCTAAGGATCCGATAATAGGTGTCGAGTACGACTCGATCCTAGTTATTATAGAAAGGCTAACGAAATATATAATCTTAGTACTATATAAAGAGTTAAGTATAGCCGAGGAATTAGTATTTGTATTCCTTAAGGAAGTAGTCTCGAAACATAGACTACTAGAAGAGATTATCTTAGATAGAGACAAGCTCTTTACCTTATTATTCTAGATAGTACTCACGGAGCGCTTAGGAGTAAAAAGAAAGCTATTAATAGTATTTCGCCCCTAGACAAATGGAGGGAACGAACATATAAATTAGGTAGTTAAAATATACCTTCGTTACTATATAAATTACTAATAGGACGATTAGGTTAAACTACTACTACTAGTAGAATTCGTATATAATAGCTTAATAACGGAAATAATACTTGTTATACTATTCTACGCTAACTTTAGGTATAAATTAGAAGCGTATTAAGAACTATCGGCTACGACAATAGATAACTAACTTACCTATATCTAGGTCTCGAAAATTAAAGGTTTGTATATAGAACTCGTAAGTAAATTATAGTTCGTGGTAGAAAGAAACGCGTACTACTATAATAAACGACGTAGTTAGGAGCTAACGTTAAAAGAGGGGGATAAAGTCTACCTTGTATAGAAAAACATTAGTACAAAGAGACTAAGTAATAAACTAGACTATAAGAAACTCGGACTATTTAAAATTAAGAAGGTTAGAGGACTATTGAATTATAAATTAGTACTACTAGAGATAATAAACATCTACCTAGTATTCTATATATCCCTGCTCGAACCAGTACTACCGGGAGTACTACTAGCCCTACATATAGAAATTTAACCCGTTAACCTAAACGCCGAATATAAGGTCGAGAAGATTCTTAACTATAGGGTTATTAGAGGACAGATTAAGTACTTAATTAAATAGTTAGATTACCTATATTCAGAAAACACCTAGGAACCTAGAAAAAACATTACTTAGTACTCGGAAGAACTTTAGGAGTTCTACCGCCGAAACCTAGGGCGTCCTACATCTTAGGATCGCCTAAGAGGGCCTCGAGAAAAGACGGGTCGAGACTTAGGTTAGGAAAAGGGTCGGAAGTAGTAGGGGTAGGAAGGGCGGCTAGATAGGTAGCCTTATCTTCCCTTTGCTTCCTCTTTTCTTGTTCCTCCTTGTCCTTCCTCTCTAGTTCCTTAGTAGTATCTAACTTGTCGAGCGAGTTAAGACTAGTAGCTATTATCCTTTGTCTCTTTTTATATAAGAGGCGTTTTGTTTCTTGAGCCTCCGGATACGGGCTATAGCCTCGGCTATAACCGTATAGCTCTTCTCCTCTTTATTATCTAACTGTTTAATCTAGGAATTAATACTCTCCTATTCCCTAGCAGCTAGTATTCTATTAACTATCTAGATATTATAGGACTTATTTATAATTATATAACGACTATAATAAGAGAGCTTCGGATCGCGTAGACAGAGGCACTTATTATCTTTGTTTATAGATTTATAACGTATACAAGGAGCTATTTTTCTTCCGGATAGATTAATTGCTCTACCTAGGGCTTCGTAATTAGTACGACGTATAGATCGTAGGGTGGTTATAATAAAAGAAAGAGAAGGCTAATAGCCTTCTAACGATATTTCTTTGGTTATACTTAAGCTTGGGGACCAAGCTAAGCTAAAAAGGGGATAGTGTTACAAATCACGTGCTTACGTGATACTTGTTATAATTAGAGGCGTAACCCTCGACAGGTATATCCAGGTTTCTTATAGTAAATAGGGATCGCTTAGGATAGCTAAGCGATCTAAGGATTTCCATTGGTTATTGTTACGTAACTAAGAGTCGCTAGACGGGGCGACCAGGCTAGTAGGCTAGCAGCGACTACAAGACCAGGCTAGCAGGCTAGCACGCGAGTATGAAGGTTCTATATAAGACTAGCACGTCTACTATTAGATAGGAGCTTCGTACTTAACTTAGTTATTAATTTTATTATATTATTTAATATCTTTGATATAAGTAACAAGTTCACTTCCAAGTGAACAACCCGATAGTCTTCTTCTTATCCTAGTATACTAACCAGCGAACACCTAGCTAAGTTTAGTTAGCCAGTTTAAGTATTCGTTATAGAGAGGTCGAAGAATCCCTAAGTAGTAATACTATAGAAGATTCTAAGTCTTTAGATAATACTAATAATTCTAATAACCTTATTAACTATAATAACTTTAATATTAATATAAATAGAGAGAATTTATAACTTATAGTTTAAAAATCTATTTAAGAAACCTACTTAGAAATATCTTGTTACGATATATTCCACACACTCGCTTAGCGACCCACTATTTGTGGGTCGCTTCTACCTTGTGCGACCACCTTAAGTACTCGTATAACTTCCACTCCTTTAGCTAGATAGATACACTGAATATTATATACGTTTTGAACCCCTTATTTGCTTTACTGTTTCGCACTTGTTATATCTCTATCCTAATATATCTATAACTTTCTACTTTTATAAGTACTAATATAAATAGTTAAAGGCTCGAAGGCAAAAACTATAAGGGCAAAAATCATAGGTAAGGGATTATACTTAATTTAAAGCCTTTAACCTTAAGCTAGATACTAATAATATTATACCTAAATTCCTAGGTTCTAATATTATAAAATTACTCTACTATAACTATAAGAAGTACCTACCTTTCTTTTAGATCCTATTATAAGTATTAGTTATTAATATAAACTATAACTATAAAGGAACTAAATCTCAATAATAATAGTAGATTCTTATATTAATTATCTTCTAATTATTCTATATATATAGCGTATAGTTATAGAAATTCTAGATATAGATTAGAATAATACTCTAATCCCTTAGTACTAAATATATTCTAATTAAATACCTCTTATAATATAGTATTTCTATTAGAATTAAGGTAATTAACTTAGTCTATAAAATAATTAGATAAGCTAAATAAGCCTATCTATTAATATTAGGACTAAACTAGTTATAATAGGCTAAATACATCTACTATAATAACCTTAACTTATTTTAAAGGGTTAGTTAAAATTGTAATAATAATAAAGCTTTGTAATATAAATAGTATCTATAGTTTCCTATATAATATCTATAAATAAAATTAATAGCTATTCTCTAGAGATATATTTAACTTTTAAAAACTAGATAATAAAATATCTAGCCTTTTTTATAGTTATAAATTAAAATTATAGTCCTTAATAAAATACTATAAACTTGTAATAGTTATGGTCACGAGGGTTAGATGTCACATGCTCGCTCGGCGAGGCGCGCTAGTACTAGCGCGCACGACCTGTATTTAGTTCCTAGCTCTCTCGAGCTCTCCTTCTCTCCTTATCTATTGTCCTAAGAATAGAGTGTTGTTTGTTCCGACTGTCCAGAAGCACGTCTGTCTGTCAGGGTGGAATATTAATTAGATTGTCCGCAAGGAGAGAAGGAGAGAACTCCTCGTGGTAGAACTAACTAAATATCTACAGAAAACCTTATTCGCTTAAGTAGGGATTATCACGTGTAAAACTATTTATTGTAAAACTCGAAATCGAACCTTCACATAAGGCCCCCCCTTATCCTACGAATCTACTACACAGAAGCAGCGCGAGCAGCTTACAACTCCTCAGAAGTAGGCTATAACTTATCAGGGAAAGAGCGATAGAACAGGGCACGAGATGTAGAGCCTGTTAAGACGTTCGTAAGAGGTTCCTAGGTACTATTATCGTAACCTCGCCACTAAATCAAATATTCGAATTAACCGTCCTAGCGCCTAGAATCAATAATTTTATCGACTGCCCACAGTTCTTAACTACTATTATCAAGGGCCACTAGCATAGCTAGCGGATTATACTGTCCTAGAAGCGGAGTGCCCGTAGTAGGACGTAATAAATTAGTATAGAAGACAGGGTAAACAGCTTCGAGTTCTACTAGCAAGTCTAGCTTGTACGCGTACGAGTTAACCTTCTAAAGGACTCGAAAAGGTCCTATAAACTTAGTATCGAATTTAGGAATAGGACAAGTAGATAGGGTATTTTTAGTACTTAATAGTACTAAATCACCTACTCGATAAGCAGGGGCTAGGTCCCTTGAATTATTAGCGGAAGACTCTATCGAATCTCAAGCGGCTAGGAGATTAGTTCGTAATAAATCGAGGATCTCCTGCATTTTCTGTGCGAATCGAGTACTAGCTAGTTCTTTTGGTAACATAGAATCTAAGTCTTTTGGTAGTACAAAGCTTAGTCGAGGGTAGTAACCGTGGTTCGTAAAAAAGGGGGATATTCTAGTAGAGCTATTTATAATATTCCGTATAGCGAATTCTGCTAGGGGGAGATATTGTACCCACTTCTTCTAGGCGAAGTCTAAATAAAGGCGAAGATATTTTACTACTAACTTATTTATGATTTTAGTCTGCCTATTAGATTTAGGATAGTAAGCTATCGAAAGTTATATCTGAATTTATAGTATACTATAGATAGCTTTCTAAAAGTTAGTAATAAATAAGGTCCCTTGGTCGGAAATAATAGAGCTAGGAAGGCCGTGGAGCTTCTAAATTTCTTGAACGAAGACGTGAGCTAGGTCGGCAGCGGTTATAGTAGTTTTACAAGGAATAATGTAACAGTCCTTAGAAAGCCTGTTAGTTACTACTATTATCTAGTTAAATCTATTAACTCTAGCGAGGGGACCTATAAAATCTATAGATAAGTCGGTCTATCGCTAAAGTAGAAGTAGAAGTAGTTTTAGGGTACCCTAATAACGAAGCTAAGAGTACTTATTACGAGCGTAATTCTCGCAAGCCTTATAAAACTAAGCGATATCGCTATATAGCTTCGGCCACTAATAGTATCGAGAAATTAGTTCGAAAAGTTTATTTTGTCCTAGGTGGCCACTTTCTATAGAATCGTGGCTCTTTTGAAGTAACTATATACGTAAATTAGTATTAGGAATATATAAGCGGTCTCGGAAGTATAATTAATTATCGCGAATTATATACTCCGACAAAGATACCTCTTTAGAGTATAGAGTACGGTTAACGCGATTTATCTCAGTAGATATTCGCTTCTAAAAGGGGTTATTAGGATAACCCTCCTTAAGTATATAAGTAATCCTCTAATCGTTAGATTTATTAGCTTCGAACAGTTATACTAGTAACAATTACAAGGCAGGATCCAAATTGTACCCCTTAAGTAGAGCCTGATCCTAGTATTTTAGGCAGGGATCGTCCGAGTCTTAGGGCAGATCCTAGGAGCGACAAGTTAAAGAGTCAGGCTTGACAAGGTCTTTTACAGGGGCCACTTTAATAACAAAGTCGAAAGAAGACAAAAACTCGCTCTAACGTACTTAGCAACAAGTGAGATACTTAGTAGTTATAAAGTACTTAAGGTTCTAGTAGTCTATAACAACGGAAATAGGGTATTCGACGCTAGCTAGCTCGGCTCGCCAGGATTCAAAAGCTCGTATAATTACAAGAAGTTCCTTATTATAGATCTCGTAATTATATTTAGCTAGGTTAAATACCCTAGACATAAACGCAACAGGATATAAAACACTATTAAAGTACTAAGAGAGTATTACAGCAGACACAAAATCAGAAGAATCACACTCTAAGACCACTTCTTTTATATAATCAAAGTAACGAAGAATAGGGGCTAAAATAAAGGCTCGCTTAAGAGTCTAGAACGTATTCTCGTAATCCGAATCCTAGGACTAAGATACCCCTTATCTAGAGAGGAAATTAAGAGGCTTAACAATATACGAGAAGTTCTTAATAAAGCGATAGTAAAAATTCGAGAAACCAAGAAAAGCTTATAAGTCCTTAAGATTAGATAGCGTCTACTAACTAATAACTATAGAGACCTTTTCCGGGTCCATCCGTACGCCCTTAGTATTAATTATTATACCGAGATATTTAACTTCCTAGACCTCGAAATCACACTTCTTTATATCTAAATTTAGGCCTATAGCCTAGAGAGCATTAAGCACCTAGTGGACGTGCTCGTAGTAGGACTAAAGGTCATCGGAATAGACTAGTATATCGTCTAGAAAAGCAGTATAAAACATGTCTAAAAATAGGCGAAGGACTTTGTTAATTCGAGCCTGAAAAGTAGTAGGTGCGTTAGTAAGACCAAAGGGCACAACAAGGGATTCGAATAAGCCATATCGAGTATTAAAGGTAGTAAGCTATTCGTCTCCCTCTTTCATCCTAATACAATTAAATACGGCAATCACATCAAGCTTCGTAAAGTATCGAGCTTTACTTAGGCACTGAAGAGTCTCCTAGATTAGTGGAATAGGATACTAATTCTTAATTGTAATATTATTTAAGAGTCGATAATCTACGCAAAAGCGGAGACCGCCGCTAGGCTTCTTTGCGAATAAAACTAGTAATACGGCGGGAGAAGTGCTTATACAAATAAAGCCCTTGTCTAACTGTTCCTTGAGATACTTTCTTAAAACAAGAAGTTCTAGTTTAGATATATTATATAACTTGCTATAAGGTAGGGTCTTATCTAGCTTTAATTTAATATAGAGATCGCAATCCCGATACAGTGGTAGGATATTAGCTACGTCTCTGTTAAAAAGTAGTAGGTGACAGTAATAGTATTATAGCAAAAGAGAAGCAGGGTAAACCGTCGATTTTAGTCGTAAAGCGATTTCCACATCTTCCATCGATACGCCACGTAAATAGAGCTCCGAGGCTCTCTATTGTCGAGTTCTAGGGATATTTAAATCAGGTAAGAGAGAAAAAGACTCCTCCTCTTTCAAAATACGCTCTATCCGCTAAGGGCTATCTAAGCTGTTGTCTAGACGTATCTAACGAGATTCCTTAACTAAAGAGTTGTCTAAATCTATCCTAGATCTCTCTAAATGCTAGTTAATTTCAAAGAGAGACAGAGAGAACACCTCGACTCCATAAGTCTTCGTAAGCTTATAGAAAGCGGCAGCGCCTACTTTCCGCGGCAGTGGTGCTCGCACCTCTTCCCTTATACAAGTAACTTGTACAGTATCTAGGCGCTATAGTATATAGTGGGCCTTACAAAATCTAGAGCAAAAGTCGATAACTCGTCCTATCTAGTCTACGTTCGGGTTGTAAAGGGCTAGCCATGGTTATCCTAGAATAATATCGTAGGATGCTAGCGTAGTAACGTAAAACCGTTACTAACGTTCGATATACTTGCTAATAATCAAATCTAAAGTAACAGTATATATAACAGCACCTGTAATAGAAGGCCGTCCGTCTATAATACGAAGACTTCGTGGTCGAGCGAGTAGTTCTAAAACAAATCTATTTCGTTACGCGTAGGTAGAATTAATAAAGTGTTAACCTAAAGTACTAGAATCAAGTATATAATAAGTAGTAGAAGTAATATATAGGTTGTTAGTATTCTTAAGGTCTTTGTAAACTACCTTACAGGGGACTTCTATAACGTTCTTCTACCTATCCTTAAGTAAAGAGAGCTTTAATATCTTATTCCTTTTACGTCTCCGACGGCGACTATCGTTAGAGACTATACTTTTCCCGCTTCCTTCTTCTCTTTCGCTTCCTTAGCCTTCTCTAGCTTAGGACATAGTATACGTAAGCTATAGTCAGGAGAATCGTAGTAAAAACATAGGTTATACTTAACTTAAT
>UNPT01000074.1:0-157682 GCA_900536445.1 Hymenoscyphus occultus
CGTCACGTGCGTCACGTGCGTGCTACGAGGAATCCTGTATATAGGCTCTTGTTCCTCTGGAACTCTCTTCCCTCCTTACTTAGTTGTTCGCTCTTTATAGCAGTGTTCGGTTTGACTCAGTATTCATTACAGCAAGCAGTGGTTCACTCCACACGTTCACACTATCGAATATAGTAATATTAAAGAGCTAGGAGTAAATAAAGTCTATAAGGGTATACTAGGCGAAGGGTCTCTAATATAAAGTCTAAATATATTTATAACGTTTAAAGAAAAAGGTTTATCTTTTAAAATATTAGTATTAATATCTAAATTAGAGTTTTCTAAGTCTAAGAAGGAAGGTATATAGTTAAAATCGTTAAATTAGTAATCTTTATAAAAGTATTCGAGATTTATATTAATAAGGCTTTAAGTATAGTAAGGGTATAAGTCTAGTTTAAATAATAGTATAGGTAAGTATTACTTACTTTTCTTTATTACTTTATATAAGGGGAATTATGTTTTTAAAATAGATTTTAGCTTTTCTTTACTTATACTAAATATTTATTCCGTTATATCTAAAGATTAAGAATTAGTTAAAGATAAACTTATTTTAAAAGATTTACCTTTATAAAGTAGTTTTATATATTCGAGTTAATATTTAAAAGGTTAGAGTTTAAGTACTTAGGAGTTGGTTTAAGGTCTAAGGAGGTTAAGTAGGGGTATACTAAGAGATTAACCTAAATTAGAATTAGTAACCTATAACTCTTATTTTAGTCTTATATCTATACTAAGTAGGTAGTAATATTTTAAAGTAATATATAAATATAACTAGAGCCCTTTTAATTTTAAAGTAACTTATATATCTATTAGTAGAACACGCTTATATTAACTTAAGGGATTTAGAAACTTAGTAGTTATTCTTAATTTCGGTTATTAATAAGACTAAGGCGGAATTCCGGGCTTATAACCTATTAAAAAGGTAATATAAGTATTTAATATATTTAATTAACTTAAGAAGTAATCTAGAGGGGATTACTCCCTGCTTATATGTATAGAGGTTTGGTACGACCTATATTAGTCTCTCACGTGACCTAATGTTCAACAGTTATGTGTGAAGGTTCGATTTCGAGTTTTATAGTGAATGGATTGGCTTGAGTGAATAGGGGTATTCGGTATTCCGTAGCTATTTAGTTAGTTCCACCGCGAGGAGTTCTCTCCTTCTCTCCTTGCGGACAATCTAATCAATACCCTACCCTGACATTATGTGAGCCTGTCAGCCTGATATATCGAGAAAGAAGTCGCTGGTATTTCACGAGGCGTAAAAGTCATTGCTCTCTCTCGGATCCCTTACGAAGCAGCCATTGCGCGCCCAAGTTTCGGTTCATTTTCCACTATGTATTTATGCCATGTCGCCACACGCGCCTCATTAAGAATGCCTCATTTTCTCTGCCCAGCCAGATAAATAACTACTTGCAGCGCACAATTATTTGTTTACATGTGCGAAAGTCGAACGATGGTTGCGCCGATAATCAGGTTGCATCACGACAAGTCCCTGGAGGATTCAATGTAGGCGCAGCTCTCTGTAGGATCTACTGTGCCCATTCCTTGTACCTCTTTGCGACCCTATTTTCCCCAACCGAACTCGTATCATGACCGTACCAGTTCTTTTTAATTTAATACCCTGGAAATACCGGTCGTGGCCTAGGTCTTTCCAGACATCCAAGTTTCCATAGTTTCATCGATTGATTCCTTGCGGCTCCTCCACACTCCTACTCGAGTAGCGAACTGCAATAGAAACTCTCGTTTCGGTGCGAGTTTGGATGCTGTGCCATATACATGTTGGGGTCATGAGAGGGCCTCGTTTCGCAGTAATTTGATAGGTTTCTCTCTTTTGGCCTCAGCATTCTTTCTTCATCATTTTGTCGTTTTATCGACACCACATTCGTTTTGTTTCTTTGTTTTTTGTGGGGGGCTTGATGTTTGGATTCACGATATAGAACTTACTTTCTTACCATCATTCTTAATATCGCACCAGTATATTGCAGTATGCCTCAAGAAACTCGCGAAGGACGTCCATACTCGGAGTACAACAAGAATTCAATAACCAGACAATCATGGAGCCAGCACAGCAACCCTGAGTATCGTTCATCATCTCAAGATCACCTACACAGTCCAGTTAGTGACAATGTATCTCCTATCTCAGCACCAATCTCGCCACAGATTTCCCCCTTGACAAGACTCAGACAGTCACAGCAATTCGAATACCAGAATTTCCGCCCGCAGCCACAACATATATACACCGATAGCGATTTTACCAAAGAAGAAGCAAGGGCAGTAAACCTCGCCTCACCCGAGACGTTGGTGGCTAAAAAGCCGATTACCGTGACGATTCGAACGAGAGTTCCGACGCCTGTTGATATACCGCCTCACACGGTACAGAACAATAGGATAAATGAATCGACGGAGGAGTTGAAAGATTTAGGCAACCATGTTGATATCCAGGGACGGAGGAGATCATCGACTGTAATCATTGATGGATTAACGAGGTGGTCTGAGACGATTTATGCAGTGGTATATTTTATTATCCCAGTGCTGTTTCTTGTCCTTGCTATAAGTCTGGCAACTCTTCATGGGCGACCTACCGATGGCCAAAAGAAATGGAGCATATATCTTAATTGGATGCAGATTGTCAGACCTACCTATCATATTTCCACTAAATGTCATTCTAATAATTCGCAGGCTGGCACTCTCTACCCCATTTTCTTTACCCTGTTAGTAGGTCGGGCACTCGTCAAAACAGCCGGATACCAATTAGAACGCGGTACCATTCTCCTTCATCTAGAACAGCTCATAGGAAGCCGAACTGTGAGCGGAGCATTTGATACCCAAATCAAACTTCGATCTTTTAATATCCTTGGATTCGGCCTCATGATTCTCTTCATTTTCTCGCCCATCGGTAGTCAAGGATTTCTCAGACTTCTTGGAGCAAGAAACATATCTAAAACTTCATCGTCAACAATATCATACTTCACTACTGATACACAGTCCCTTTTTGCGCAGGGGAATACCATAGCCCCTGACTCCGTTCAATCTTCTATCTTTCGGTCTCTATATACCGCAGCTGTCCTCTCTCCTGCGTCAGTAAAGACCTCACCCATGGACCTTTGGAGTAACATAAAAATACCCCTGCATTCCTCGCTTACGGAGAACAATGGCGACTTGACAATCATATCACCAAACGATACCATTATATACAGTTCCCTCGTTGGTATCCCAATAGGAGGGTTACAAAATGGCGAAACGACCTTGGAACTCGAGAGTAGTTATATCGAACTAATCTGCTCCTCTCCAACTCCACAAGCCCAGCCAACATATCTCACCCCCTTTCCGCGGGATAGCGATACTTACAGTTCGCTCATCTCCTCTAACAACGATACGTTCTATGGAGCAAGTCCAGATTACAGAAACAACACCATGAATACAACGGCAACATGGTCTTTAGGAATGAAAGGCTTTATATCCCCACTGTACAAGTCGCCACTTTCTTCACACACGAGTTCACCAGCACAAAAATATTGCACACCACACAATGAAAGCATATCAGGAGCAGGAGACCAGCCATACCTCACAGCACCCTGTGCCCTCCGATTTATTTCCTCCGAGCAAGTCCAACCTAGTACACTGCTCTTCCAATCCACCGGCCAAGAACCCGTTCAAGCGACCTGCACACCCGACACCATCTACGTTCGCTCCCGTATCCTCTGCGTATCCACGAACGAGAAACCCCCAAATTGTCACGTAACAGCACAACGACCCTCAACCCTCTCCCATGCCCAGAATTCCATCACAGCACTATCATTCCCCGAGATCTTCGAAGCAATATCTCTCGGCCTCCCACGTGCATTTCATGCCGCAGGTTTAGACATCGTGAACGAAACCGGGACCGATCCGTCAATTTCCTACCTCACGAATGCGGTTACCAGTACAGCAAGTTTGATACCAGATATCAGGATAGGAACGGAGTACAGTACATCTAACATCCCGCCTTCCCTTCTCTACCTGCCTCCCGCCACGTTCTCACATCACCTTTCACAATTGGTGAATTCGTATTACACGCTTTCTCAGGCTTATCCCTATATCACATCTCCTTCGTCTCTCTCCTCTCTTCCATCTCCGACAACGACGGCGGATGTGAGAGTTACGGTGGAGTTATACCAGGTTTCATGGCCTTGGTTCGTGTTTTTAGTGCTGGGCTTGGTGACTATGGGGGGTGCTAGTGTGATGGGTACGATTGTGGGGAGGATGAGTAAGGAGAATTTTGAGGTGGTGGAGGGCTTGGGGTTTGTGAGTGAAATTTTTAGGACTGGGAGGGAGAGAGATAAGGATGTGAGGGTTAAGATGGGGGATGGAGGGAAACTGGTTATTCTCGGGGAAGGTGATGGAGAGGGTGAGAGATTGGGTAGGGATATAGTTTGAGAACTAGGGGGAGGGATTTTGTTCAGGGCGTAATTGGTTCTGGTAATGGCGAGATTTAGTTTTTATTATCGCTTCTTGGAGTTTAGATAGATACAGAATTGACCGAGTCTGAAGTTAGTGAAGGACAGATATTAATATTGGAGGTGCGGAGTGGTTTGAGGTAGAAATAGCTGGCGCTATAGTTCTTACGTACCTTTAGCATATCGAGTTTTGGGAAAATAAACAGAGATTCTCGCTTGTGAATTTAGGCACTTAATACAAATCTCTCGTAGTCAACAAAGAAAGCAAGTGTGTACTATGTCCTTGTTATTACCCCTTTATAGGTGCAGGGTGTTAAATTCGAATAGTTGAGTTACGTAGCGAGAATGGCTACTCTACTCAAATCGACAAGTACTTACTTGACTTAATTATTATTTAAGTAGTATAAAACAAGCCGACCTAACTCCGCGTAGCGCCTTCTGTATTCCTATAACACTCTACCCAAGTGGTACTCAAGTCTAAATAAACAGCTGATCAAGTTTTGGATATGCTTTATGGGTGTAAAGCCATTTGTAGTCGGGTTTACAAACCCCTAGTTCGCTTGACAAGTGACCTAAAACTGTTTGGAAAATTACTGCAATTCTCTCAAAACTCTCAGCGGAAGTTGTAATCGCTTGAAACTATTACAATACATTTCTCGTGAAAGTACACGGATAAGAGACCAACTGCTGCCGCGCTTTCTAACCACCGCATGCCCCTGACCCGGTGACCAAAGGCTTCCCTTCCCATGTATCTTACAATTGATGAGACCCCATGCTAATTTCAAAGTAGCTAATACTGTTTCCAAGATAGGTCGAGATCAAAAGGGCGGCTCAAAGCATTCGATAACCTTTGACTAATCGGAATTATCGCCGAAGGTTTTATATCCACCACCATGCTTTTCGCAAAGAGCTCTCCACTATTTCAAAATTAAAATTAATTTCCGTAAAAAAAAATGAATGCCAAATACCGTTCTCAGCAGGAACTAGGTAGGGATCTTATAGGAAACGAGTATTTACCTCATTACCACCGATATGGTAGTCTTTGCTGTAGCAGTAAGGAGGATATGCGTCCACGAATTCACAGTCCGGACATGAATCATGTTTTTTTAGGCCCGGTGGTAGTTTTTTGTAGTCGGTGCATGCTCCGATAGTTGCATTTATATGAGGCGTTGGGAACAGTGAGAAGACTTTGTCTTCGGCCATTCATATGGCTTTGGAGTGCCTTTTTGATTGTACGCTAGTGGGAATAGATGTCAGTTTTCCCTATCATTCTTGTGGATCAGAAAAGTAACGTACTGAGCTGCGAAGGTAGCAACAGCGATCAATATAGCCATGAATTTCATTTTGCTCAAGTGGCGTGAAGTGTGATAATGGTAGATGTTTTGTTGTGTCAAGTGGGTTTCTTGGTTAGGTATTCGTGGCCGTTGCGGAAAAGGAGGCAGGACAGCTGAGTGAAAAAAGGCATATATGTACAGTACAAAGTCAAGCAATTGTAGCCTGTTGTGAGTCGAAGTTACTGATGTGCGCATGACGTTTGAAGCTAAAGGGCCTATTGTTAATTAGTTACAACCTTTACAACCAACGAATGGCCTCGAATGACGGTTTAAGGAGAATCACACAGGGTTAGTTCATATGATTAATTGGTCGCTCTGAATGAAAACCGCTTGGAAAGGTCTTAATAGTGACCAAAATCTTCCTATTTACTCTTGTTTACTGCCACCTAAAAAATGGCCCTTTGTTTTAGGGGTTAGAATGAGTGGTGCCGAGGTTTTTCTTATGTCAATGTTTATTTGAGTTTCCTACGCCCACTCCAGCTAGGGTTCTAAATTCAAGGTAGTAAGGTTGTAGTTATAGTAAAATCCCCGTAATGTTGATATAATAGTCATCATTCCGGGCCGATTTTGACAGGTGCACGATGCGACAGTCTCGTGACCGGCCTACAGTACAGTACATGCTGTACATAGAGGCTAACTTATCTTTTCTCTATTACTTGAGTACTTTGATAAGGAGGCTGCAACTCTCTATAGTTTGTCGAACCTCTTAGAGTGTTTCTATTGCTGTATTTGGGATTATTTCTTATGTCTGATTTCGTGAGTTTTCATGTTGAGATGCTTCAGTATGGTTCTAACCGTCGACAAATTGTCACCGGGGTGCAGAGCAATCGCCGAGATTCTGACCTGCAGGAAAAAATCGGTACAAGAATACTTGCTATAAGGATATCCTCGTTCTTATCCTTAGGGCCACCTAATTCCGGGGGCTTTGTCGAACACAAGTAATTGTAAGTAATATCCTAAGCAAATCCAAATATCTTTTAGTAGAAATCTAGGTCTTCGAGACAAGAATATATGATTCTACGTCTACTAATAATCCTATAAAATTAACTAGCGTGTATGTCACTACGCCTTACATATGTAATCTTGTCGTAGTGGGAGGTTGAAACCTAGAGTTGAATATATATTATAGACTCTAATAGGCCAGCGGCACGTGTCCTTCGGGACTAGGTAACTGAGTGGAGCACAATATGACACTTTATCCACACATTCGTCTGTCGTCGTCGCCTATGCCAAGGAACACGCCATATAGATATCCTCGCTTATGTTCTTAGCATATCTGGTCCCGACGATATCCTTGTATCGAGAGTTTTCCTGTACTGTAATTAGGCCGAAGTAGATACACAACTTACTGTCGTAAATCCACGGTCCTAACTCTACAATGTTTGTGTATTCCACTATTTATTTTGCTGTTTCAGGCATGTACTCGCCGGTTTCTCTGTCGTCGGATTCCCATTCACTCTGTATTTTGATATAAGCAATGAAGGTACTGTTATATTGGTCGAAGAAGTTACCACAGAAATTACGCACTTGAAGCCTTTATTAGTAGCAAGCCATATATTCAAGATTTTCACTACCTAGGTATCAAAATATCGCAATCGTTTTTGGAATAGAACTATGCTTGACACAGCATCCCAGCGACGTGCAAATACGCGCGGCAGGTTATACCCAAAGATCGGTTGATTGGAGGCGGGAATTGCATATTGTTTTGTTAACAAGAAGTTTTTTTGTCTGTCTGTCAAATAAATAGCCTGGTATTAAGACCTCCCTTAACTCTGAACCAACCTTGAATGATTCTCTGGAAGCTTCCATTTCATTCCCGATTACGACTCCTCCGCTCGCCGTTAAAAACTTGTTCAATAAAACTCGATGCAAGGATACAGGCGTGACTGGATTCCATAGGGATATGAACAAGGAAATGCCAACGTACCTAGCACAGGCGACGACAAGATTGTTTTCCTAGATACTACGATCGGAACATTCGAGTCCAAATCGTATTGGCACTGTTCTAGTCATGTAGAATTAAATGATACCAAGATTGAATTGTTTGAAATCTTCTTCTCCCTCTTGATGTGAACCTTGCCGAAAGCGTTGTTAAACTGGTCATCTATAGTCATAATGGAATGGCTTCTGCCTAGAAAAAGACCCAGCGAGATGCTTACACTAGCTGCCGAAAGACGTCTACAAACCAGGTTAAGCGGCATATTCCCTGAGAAAATTAATATCACTAGGAAACTGTTTCTGCAAATGAGTGCCCAGTACCTAAGGAATGATATTCTTCCTTCCTATTTCGTCAAAGTGCTTATGATATGGACCTTGCATAGTCTACGTGGTATTCGGGGGGCAAGGGAAAAGGAGTAGATATTTATTTTCTTTCTATGGCGACTGATTGATGGACTGCTTGTGATAGATGGTGATTTGAGGACTGAAATTGCGAAATCTTAGGCAGCATTTGATACTCGAGTCTCACCAGATAGGCTAGTACTGGAAATGAGGCCGCTGTTCACTTCGATTGCCACTTTAGCCCTAGCTTGGTAACCTCTCTTGCGTTGAAAAAACGGCGGCGCTGGAGGAGAATGAATAAAATAAATGTATCGTAAGAATTAGTCAAGGTTGATTTGATCGTAGACGTAGCCATTGGCCAACTAGCTTACTATTAATTCTTGGACACAGGTAAATTAAGGTCATACTGTAGTCCTTGCATCAAGAAAGCTTTCGGTACACTGTGAGCCACCAAGTACTTTCAAACTCGTTCTATCAACAGTTGAAGACCACTCTTATAAATTATGTACCGGTATTACTTTTTCAACTTCTCTACCTCCTTCAACTTTTCCAAATCTCCATTTTGTGATACCACCTCCTTTCCTGCCAAGTCCCCCCACGTAAAGTCTGCTGGAAGCTCTACTGCTGTTTCCACAACACACAACTCATGTGCTTGCCTTTCCCCAAGCTCACACACTTTAAGCCTCCCATCAATTTCGAATCTCTGATCCTCACCCGGCAATTCGTTTCGGAAGCCCAATGCACGTGGAAGGTCGTCGACGTCTCGTGGCGTTCTCTGACTTTGGCGTTTTCGGAAGATCCAGATTCCGAGTGCGAGAAAGAGAAGGATGGGAATTTTGACGGCAAAAGATATCCCAATAATTTCTGATTTTGTGAGGGACTGTGTTGGAGGTGCGGAAAGTGGTACTGGCTGAGTGGGAAAAGATTGTGGAAAACTCGTCGCGAGAGGTATCGGAAGACTTGTCGGGGGAGGTATGCTAACAAAGTTACGTCCGTTGACATGTAAGGCGCTCATGGTCATATCTGCAGTAGCAGTAGAAATAGCATTTATATAGAAAAACTCCGTAGAAATGAGTTCGCCCGGGTACAATGTGGTTTGGTTGGGCCCTGTGAGACCTTTTTAGTTACGTTTTCTAGACATAATCGCTGTATAAGTGTCGAGTAACTTACCAGGTTGAATTATCTTACTAATTTTTGAAACGACATTGAACTCATGGCCACTCTTTATGGTCGATCGACACTGTCCGATCACCCCAGGGGCAAAAAATGATATAAAGGCATAGTTACTACACAATTCATGGAATCATTAAATCGAAGACTTGTGGACTGACACAGCTAGTGGAGCGCTTACCTCGGACAGCATGCCATATCAATTATCCCAGGTTTGACCGTCGTAATAGTTGTAGTAGTGTACCACTGCGGACATTGAAGAGGTCCAACCGACCAAACATTATTGCCAGAAATTGTATCCTAGCCCGACATAAATCGAGGAGTCAACTGATTCCACCATATCCCTAGTTCTTCGGCTAGGCATGAGGTGTATCGTTGATTAAAAGAATCGTAATTGAAAAGAGGTTCGTCTATAGGACCAATGATGCGCCCGCAGCCAGTAGGGGATGTCCATGAAGTGGTGAGTGGCAGCCAAGAAGTCGTAATACCCAAGTTATTTTCTGGATTGAATGTAGTAGTCATACTTAATAGAGTTTTTAGTTCTGCGTTGAGTGCAAGTGTGAACAAGGACAGCTTTCGGTCTACATGCGGGACCTTATACAGTGCTTCTCTTAAGACTCATGAAGAAACTCATTTGGACCCGTCTCTGAAGTAACATCGAATGCCCTGAAGTTCTGAGTTTGATATCAAACACCAACACAGAATGTACATCTACCCCAGGTTGGGGGCTACTCATTGGATGAGTGTGGCGCTTGATTTTACCCGCAACAATCCTTAGGCTGCAGTGTAACCCCGAACCAACGATCTGAGGCGCAGAAGTACCTTCAAGTGTATCGAGGGGTACATGGTGATTGAAAACTGCCGGAGGGATGGTAGTTCATTGGAAGGTTGTATGTGCACGTCTTCGTTGCAGTGCTTCCAAAATCGATATTCGTTTCGGATTATAGTAACAGGAGGATCGAGACCCCCAGAGGAACGCCCATTGTATAAATAATATATTGGGCAAAGTACATTGATGATCATTCGCTTTTATTCGTTTAGTCCCAGAGGCATATCCAACCTTTTGAGCTCGCTTATTTTAGACTCCATGCGAATCTTGAATACTCACCAGGTAGACAAATTAAGAGGCACTCTATTAGTCCGTGCACCATTAATGTAAAGTAGAGTAGCGTGGCGCAGTAGCATCTACTCGTAAGATAGTTAGATGAAACTCTGTATACACCCTAAGAACCTATTTTACTCGTACTAGAATTCCTAAAACAATCAACTTAATTGTCCAAAATGAATGTAATTGATAAGAATATATTAATCGAATTATCCTAAATATCCCGTACAGTAATTTTAGATGTAAGAGGCTTTTAAAGCAATATATTATTTTAACCTAGGTTTGTCTAGAGGTTCGCCTAACTATCTGATAGCTCTGGCACGCGATTTGCCATCTGGACTTCCATTCCAGTACTGAAAGCTGCAATGGAACAGACTAGTAGATCTGTATTTGATCGAAGCGGTTGGATTGATGTTAATGTTTAGAATACTAATTGGCGGCTTAAATGAGTGCTAGGCGGATGTGGTAATTTACTTTCTCTTTTTCTTATAAGACTTACGTTATCGGCCCATCGGGACATGGTATCATTTATAGGTGTTTTCCCATACTTTCGTAAGACTTTTTATACCAAGCGTCCAGTTTTAGCTGAAGTCGAAAAGTTGAACGAATACAGTTAAGAAACAGCAAGATGTTGCCAAATTAATATCGAAGGAGACTTGGACCGCCCCCAAGAATAAAAAAAAGAGGAATAAATTGCGGACTATCCAGCAGTTGAAACTATCTTCATTATTGGTCCTAGCTTGACTGCCGCAGCTGCTAGAGTCCTATTCTTGATCCCAGGGCGCGCTGTTTCCCACAGGTTGATCCTCAACCTCATCAAAAATGTCAAACCCAAGATGGACACTGGGATCTAGAAACCTCACTGGACGCATAGTCTCTGTAATAGAACTTATAGTTGCGAAATCCTGGTCTCCAAGTGCGAAAACTTCAAGGTTCTCACGGAGTCGACCCTCTTGAACGGATTTTGGAACGACAGAAATTCCACGCTGTACTAGCCATGAGAGAATAACTTGAGCCGGACTTCGTCCAAGCCTTGAGGCTATCTCAATGATCTAGTGATCAGAGAATTAAAAAAGTAACTAGATTTTTGGGGTTCGATGTACCTTGGAATCTTGTAGCGGACCTGGATGGCCTTTATTTGGATTCACTACGTCGACAGGCTTGCCACCAAGTGGTTGATGAGCCATGACATGAATTCCTTCTCCCTCGCAAAATTCTACAAGTTCATTTTGAGGGAAATATCTTGTTGGCATTCAGTAAACCATTACGTATTTTATCAGTAGGTACTTACGGGTGAACTTCAACCTGGTTTACCACAGGGCGTATTTTGCAACTGCCAAGGAGGCTTTTTGTTTTGAGAATGTTGAAATTTGAAATGCCTTTCTGCTGTCAGTTCAATAGAAGTGATGAAATTTAGGCCACAGACCGATGAATCTCACTTTTCTGGTTCCAACGAGAGCTTCCATCGCCCGCCATGTATCTGGATACGCTCGAGAAAGCTCATAGTCTATTATTGGCTACGGGACTTTAGTGAGAACGGTAATCTGTTAAGTGTCACAGGGACAACAACCTTTCCATTTCCAGAAGGATGTCGTATTGTGGTGTTGTTAGGACCAGACAAATAAGCATGGGGAACTGGATTATCTGTATTAGAGTGTGATTCTTGATGATTTACGGGGTCATGTAGAAGAGGGTTACACCAACAGTGCATCAAAAAAAGATCAACTATCAACAAGTTAGTGAATTTCCTGCCACCAAAGAAAACTATTTATTTCAGGGCAACCTACCATATTCCAGCTGCAATTCTCGTAGACTTTCATCCAGGGCTTTGGCAATATCCTGGGGTTTGTGCCAGGTTTGTGCTCTTCATCATAAGTCAATATATATGCGTGATCTTACACAGAAAGACTCAAGCCTTGAACTTACAACTTAGTTGTTACAAAGATTTCACTTCGCGGAATACCACTTTCTTGAATTGCCAAACCAACTTCTCTTTCGTTGCCATAAGCTGCTGCTGAGTCAATATGACGGTAGCCCAGTTTTAAAGCTTTTAGCGTCACCTCCTTCACTTGTGCGTTCCCATAATCACCTTGAAAAGTTCCCAAGCCCACAGCTGGAAGTTTACCCTCCAACCCTAAAGGAAAGGTTCGTGGAGTCGCTGGCGAATCCATTCTTCTGGCTTGAGTATACCTTGTTCCGTGACGACCATCCAAATGGTGCGGGGAAAGGGTTGTGCTACGGAAGTTCGGCGCACGGACCTAACCCCCTGGCAAGCGAAGCGGGCGCCCCCCTCATCCACGGTGCGCGCTTCCTAAATCCTTCAGCGACGTTGTGGCTGCATGAATATGCAATCGCCCTAGATAGCATCCTATCATACGCAAGTTTTTGTTCCCGATATGTCTGGACCTTGGGGCCACTTGGATGCACGCTTTCAGTTTGTGAACGCTGATTTGACTCATAATCTACGCCTTCCCTTGATCGCCTTTTACGTATTCATTCTCTTAAGCATCTAATTTTGCATATATTTTGGGCATACGAGTATAGAAATCCTAAAATATGGGAACGATTTTGGAAGTGGATTCTAATGTTCTCAGAAGTGAGTTTCATTTCCCCATTATCACATTCTTGAATTCGCTATTTCCTATCCAATGGATCCAGCAAGCAAGCTAATCTAGCCTCTAGAGCTACCTCCTCATAGGGAAGTATTTGGAATTTCCTACCACGGAGCTTCAGCATGGGCCCGTACTTTCAAAATTGATATAGAACTCTTTGATGGGACCCCCAAGAGCTATTTTCTCAAGGCAAGAATATACCTTCTTGTTATAAGCCGTAGGCTGAAAAATGCTGACAGTATGTTTGTGTACGCAGGTTTCTACTGGTCACCATGGTCGAGAGGCCTTGAAGGGAGAATTCGAATCAACATTGGCTATCCACACCATTGTGCCTGACTTCATTCCCAACCCAATCGCTTGGGGAAGTTTTCGAGACACTGAAGATACACATTTCTATCTCTGCGAGTTCCATTATCTCGGCGATCAACTCCCCGATGTCAAACCGTTTACTGCGAAGGTCGCTGAGCTTCATGCGAAAGGAAAATCGCCAAATGGCAAATTTGGGTTTCATGTGGTAACGTATAATGGGAACTTGCCTCAGGATAACACTTATACGGATACGTGGGAAGAGTTCTTTGCAAATGGCCTCAAACATATGCTCGCATTGAATCAAGAGGCCGCAGGGCCGAGTGAGCTAGAAACGCTCGCCCCAGCCATGTTCGAAAAGGTCATTCCGAGACTCTTACGGCCTTTGGAGACGGGCGGCCGTTCTGTCAAGCCGTCACTTGTCCATGGTGATCTCTGGTGCGGTAATGCTGCCATTGATTTGCAAAATGATAGCCCGATTGTTTTCGATCCATGCTGCTTTTGGGGGCATAACGAGTGTAAGACTAAGTATCTACCACGAACTGTAACTACACCCGCTGATAGAAACAGATGAAATGGGTGACTGGCGACAGGCGCGCAATAAATTTACTAGAAAGTATTTTGATGCTTACCATTGTCACATCCCCAAAGCATATCCTGAGGAGGATTACGACGATAGAAATGCCCTATACACTATGTATGCTTTCCTCTCCATTTATTGCTATATTGTGATACTAACATCTTCTCGAGACGATTCAACCTCCATGCGGCAACATTATTTCCAAATTTGCCAACCTTTCGTGATTCGTGAGATTCTCTAATTCTGATAATGTCGCGTTCTCCAGCTGATTATGCACAGTGTGATTGACGAGATGAAGCGTTTGATTGCTAAGCATCCTTTGGGCTTGGACGGGTACACGGAGCCCCAAAATCCATGATGACATCTGATTGCGGAGGGTACGGCGCAGGCGCAGTCATTATTATTATTGATTATCCTACATCGGGCCTGGCTTTTGTTTTTTCAGACATGGGATATAAATCCCCGCCTATCAAATCTGTATGGTTTTCTTGTGGCTTCGACTATGCACCCTATCTCCCTGTAAACCTGGCGCATAGAGTATCCTTTCGCCCTGTTTCTTATGAGTATTCTCGGGTGTCTTACTGTATCGGGGATGATGGGCTCCTTCTGCATTGTAGGTGCTGCAGCTGTCACGGGGAAATGCAGGCCTAAGCCCATGCCCTGCATATTTTCACTACTATAATGAAACCAAAGTCAGCAAACCTGTTTTTGAAGTGGTGTGGATATGCCGCCTGCCCGTCAGCTCAATCAAAAGATACTATCAAGTGCCATTGATGGAGCAGCAGCAAACAGAATAAAATGGAGCAGGTAGGTCACTGGACACAATAGAGCATCATTCCTGATAGGCTAATTCATGATCTATACAGTTTCGGCGGCGATCCTCTGCTGAGAGTGGAATTAAATATTTGGAAAAGGCCCTCAGCGGCTTGTCGATTCAACGGACGTCAACAAACTCCACAGCTTCGCTCGACACGTATAAGGAGACCGTCACAGATGATAAGGGATCGCTTGGCCTGACTCTTTTACATCCGCCATCCGAGCCATTAGTAGATTTTATCTTCGTCCATGGGCTCGGTGGCGGAAGTAGAAAGACATGGGCGAAAAGCAACAATCCCTATCACTACTGGCCGAAAGAATGGCTATCGAGAGACCCTGATTTTAAGTATGTCAGAATTCATACATTCGGATACAAGGCGGATTGGGGAGAAAAGCAGGACAGTGTGTTGGATGTTAGCGATTTTGCACGTTCACTTTTGGGCGATGTATGCGATAATCCAGATATCAGACGGAGCAAAACTTCTATCGTGTTGATTGGGCATAGCATGGGGGGTATTGTGATAAAAAAGGTATTTTTTCCATATCAGAGTTTGTACCCTGTCCCAACTGACCTTACATAGGCATACATATTGGCTCGTCAAGACAGTGCCTTCCAGGACTTGGCAAGTCGTTTCCACACGATGTATTTTCTAGCAACGCCTCATCGAGGCTCAGACCTGGCAAAAACACTCACCAACATTCTCAAGATATCTTATGGACAAAAGCCATTTGTCAATGATCTTGAGAGGAATTCAGGTTTGATATCATCAATCAATGATACCTTCCGACATTATGCGGATGCTCTACACCTCTGGTCCTTTTACGAAACCCTTAAGAGTAGTATTTTGGTATCCGATGCAATGATTGTCGATAAAGGCTCAGCTACGCTTGGCTACTCGAATGAACGAATAGCTCTCTTGAATGCTAATCATCGCGGGGTTGTAAAGTTCGATACTCCTTCTGACCCTAATTACAAGACTTTACGAAATGCGTTCACCACTACTGTCGATATGATAGTATCAGAAGGTTGGCACCCCGATTTTCGATTTTTGTGTTGGCAATGAGATTCTAAATATTGCCACTGGAGAATTATCAGTACAAGTACCAGGGTTTGGATTGCGCTAATAATATGTAGTCCTTCAGTCGCAAAAGGAAGCCTCTAAACATGAGCTTAATCTCCTGAGATCCTTTCTTGGCGTATCAAGTTTGCCAGAGGATGATCTGGTCAACCTCGAGGAGAAAAGATTGCCAAAGTCTTGCGAGTGGTTTACCTCTGAAGGGCAATTCGAATCCTGGAAACATGAGTTCGCGGATGCGCCATCAGTCTTCTGGCTCACAGGAAATCCAGCATCAGGAAAATCTGTTCTCGCTAGCCATGTTATCACTTGTGTTGAGGAACATAATCTGGATTGTAGTTATTTCTTCTTCAAGCATGGTGTTGAGAATAAGTCGACTGTCAGTGACCTTCTTCGATCAATTGCGTATCAGATGGCTCTCAAGAATGCTGATATCAGACGGAGACTGCTTCTTCTTGAGGCGGACGGGGTTACGCTTGACAAGCATGACGAACGAGCATTATTTCGAAGGCTTTTCTTGGGTGGAGTTCTTCTATCGAAGCCTTTCCATTCTCATTTCTGGGTCATCGACGCTCTAGATGAATGTAGGACTACCCAGTCTTTGTTCTCAATGTTCGACAAGATCAATAGGGAAACAACCTCCCTACGGATCTTTGTAACGAGCCGGAAAACCCAGGCTATCGAGCGCGGTATGCTCGAACTTGGATCAAAACCACTCCACCGAAATATCCAGGTCGAAGATACCGCCAAAGATATCAAGTCATTTATTGACAGCAGGATAAACAAACTGCCCGTTGACGACGACGAAAGTCAAGCTGTTCTGAGCGAACGCATACTCTCTAAGGCTGCTGGATCCTTCTTGTGGGTGAGATTGGTAGTCACTGAGCTGGAAAAGACGTTTTCTACGGAAGCTGTTACGGATGTACTCAATGATATTCCGGCAGACATGAATCTCCTATATACTCGAACATTAGAAAACTTGGTCGAAAGCGGTAGAGGAACAAAACTAGCAAAGGCAATACTGACATGGGTAGTGTGTGCTTCAAGACCACTGTCCCTGAGTGAGGTGCAATCAGCGATCAAGCTGGAAGTAAACGAAACGGTCCAAAATTTATCAAAATCGATTCCATCAATCTGTGGGCAACTTGTCTTTGTTGACGGACAGTCGAAGGTGCAGATGATACACCAGACAGCTAAGGATTACCTACTCAGCGAGGATGCTCACCCTGAATTCTCGATTCAAAAGGGATCTGCAAACATCCATCTCGCCATCAAATGCATGGAAATTCTGTCGAGTGACTCATTGAAAGTGTCCCGTATCCGTTCAAGGAAGTTCGGCTCGAAAACTGCAATTGCTAAAGACATGGCATTAGTCGATTACGCCTGTGCATTCTTTTCCGATCACCTCAATAAGTCTTCCTCCGCGGATCCGGAAACTATGGACGCTCTGTATACCTTTCTTACAAGTAACGTTCTTAACTGGATTGAGCGTCTTGCAAAATCCGAAGATATACACCATGTTACAAGAGCTGCTTCAAACATCCAAGCATTCCTCGAGCGCCGCGCAAAATACTATCCTCCTTTTGGTCATCAGGTCCAAACAGTGGAGGCATGGGTCATCGACTTGATCAGAATCAGCGCACAATTTAAAAACATACTGGTCACCCTACCTGCTTCAATCCATTGGCTAATCCCCCCCGTTTGCCCCAGGGAATCTATAATTTACAAGACATATGCCTCGCCACATCGAGGTCTGTCAGTCCAAGGGCTCAAGTCAACCACCTGGGATGACTGCCTCCTGCAGATTGATTATCGCGATTCCCAGGCAACTGCTGTCAATCATGGACAACAATTATTCGCAGTGGGACTTTCAACAGGCTTGGTCATTCTCTACACCGCAGACTCTGGACGTTATAGATCAACACTCATTCATGGCGAGCGAGTAAGGCTGGTTGAATTTGGAAACCGAGATAAGATCATAGCCTCTAGCGGATTTCGGAAGATTCGCGTGTGGGATTTGAGTGATGGGACCCAGCTATGGTCATTCGATACACGACAGCAAACTCTCTCCATCGTTTTCAGTGAGGAGAATGATTATATGATGGCGGCTTCACAGGGAAACCGCGTGGATTGCTGGAATCTGGAACAAAATGGCGAACTAGAGACAATATCATGGGAAGGGAAGAACGGGGACACCTCGCCCAGTCAATTTCAAAGACAGCCTCCAACTCACGTCTCATTCTCGCCGGATCACGACCTCATAGCAGTGGCATATCGTGGACTTCCAATATTGCTGTTCAACCTCGAGTCAGAAACATTCTTTGGCAACTGTGCGAGGCATGTGGGACAAAAGACCTTCGAGCCAGTAGTCGACATGTCGTTCAATCCGAATGCCGGGATAAACTTACTTGTAGTGTCTTACCACGACGGAGCCCTTGCGTTATACAACCCTTTGACGATAGAGTTGATCAACGAAATTCCGTCTGTTGATGCCGACGCACTCAGGTGTTCTCCAGATGGAAGAACCCTTGTGACTGGCAGCGCATTTGGAGCCATTCAGGTGTATGACTTTGGAGGTGCAAATGGGGCTAATCTGACTTTATTGTACCGAATCAATGCATCCGAGGAAGGCATCAGGTCTATTGCGTTTAGCAACGATAATCTCCGCTTTGTCGATATCCGAGGCGGTCAATGTTGTGTATGGGAACCTGCTGTGCTCATACGGAAGGATTGCGAAGAGGGCTCTCAGAGTGAGCTTAGTGACCCCGTTTCTCTTGTCCCCAAAACCGTCGGGACAACGGAAATGGAGATAAAAACGGATATTACATCCATGGTCTGCCACCCTGCTGGAGAGTTTGTCTTTTGTGGATTGCAAGATGGCTCAGTTGCCGTTTACTCCACCAAAGATGGACAGCGTGACTCAACACTGTATCATCACGCAAATGGCATATCGGTTACTGCAATTGCTTTCGGTGAAAGGTCGAGCGTTCTAGTGAGCGCCGATGAATCTGGGAGGGTCCTCTCAAGAAATATCACTTATTATGGCGGGGAGTGGTCAGTAAAACTTCTAGCAGATAAAAGAGCATCTGGGGCAATCAATGGCCTATTAATAAATCCGGAAAACGACTATATCCTCGTAAGCGGACACAAGACTGCGGAAATTTGGACCGCGACCGGCGAGTTAGTTGGAAAATCAGCAACCAACTTTCTGCATTTGGAGCAAGTTCTTCAAGATCCTCATCAGCCTGACAGATTCCTAGTAATCGAACGGTCTACGACTTCCCTGTACTGTTGGGAAGATTTCCAACCAATGGAACTATCCAACAAAGTAGCCTTTGAAGCAGATGAATCTTCAAGTAGAAGTATAACCACGACCTTCCACGGGCCCAACTACCTCATTAAATTCACAAAATCACAAGGGAACAAAGCCAAATCAACACTACAATTCTACCCTTCAACAATCTTCAATGACCCCGAAGTCTCACCCACACCACTTCCCGGCTACGAGATTCTCGGTCCATTCGTTGAACATTTCATCTCCATCACCGAAAACAAGCTTCTCTTCATCAACACAGACCTCTGGGTGTGTAGCCTTGACCTGAAAACGTTCGCAGCAACACAAGAAGTCAAGCGTCATTTCTTTATTCCTTCAGATTGGCAAGTAGCCTCTGGGGAAATGATGATTTCCTTCACGGCGAAAAAGGATTTTGTGTTTGTTAAAAGGAGTGAGTTGGTGATCATTAGCCGAGGGTTGGATTTTTCGGATGTCTTTACGCTTTCTGGTGTGCCAAAAGATTTGTATCGCTAGTTAAACCTACAATATACTGTATAAAGCAAGAAATTAAAAAGCTTATAATAAATTAAAAATACCTAAAAGACTCCTAATAGCGTACATCGTATCTAAACGCTTAAACAAGAGTATTTCGTTCGCAAAAGAGAGTATCTTCTTAGTAAAATAGTAATTCTTATAAATAGACTCTATACTAGATTAAGAATTTACTATCTATATTATTAATCTCTATATATACCTATACTAGAATATTACTCTAACAAAAAAATAAGAAAATTAAATACTTAAATACTTTACTTTATTTATTATCTTACCCTTTATATCTAGAAGAAAATTAAATACTACTAACCTCCCTTCCCTTAACCTTTCTAAAAATAAAAAATAAAATTATTCTAAACCCTAATAGATTTACCCCTAATAGCAGGTATATAGAACCTAGATCTCAAGGGGTATATCACTACACTACGTATGAATAAGTAGTTTATAAACGTCTCTCGGGACACTTGATTTCTACTATAATAATAATCAAATCATTATTCAAATCCAAGTTCTTCTACCATCTATCCTAATATCCATCTCAACCAAACCCCACCCCTCCCAAACCCCCACTCTCCCCCGCGCTTACCCATACACAAATCCCACAAATGCCCCTCCAAAACCCCCCAACCTACAAAAAAACCCCTCACAACCCACCCCTCTACGCGCCTTACGCGCTTACCTTTCCCAAAATCCCCATTTTTCCATGATACCCACGAACCGAGAAGCGAACCAAGAAAAAACATGACCATCGGCTAGGCACCCAACTCCAACCCCAAACTTTGGCGCTGGCAGTTCCAAAACAAAAGTGAGGCCACACTGCATGTTAATGGATACAATACCTACCTACATATGCTACAACCCGTCATTTTCCCACGCGCGAAGAATGAAGGTAAACCGGATAAGAATAAAGAAATGTTTGAGCTTTGAGGGACTGGTCGAGAATGGGACTGGTCGAGAATGGGACTGGACTGGGGTGACGTATCCACAATAATGCAATACGATTCGATACGATTTCCTTTTAGAAACCTGGGGCACGAATGTGGGGTGGAGGGGAGGGGAGGGGAGGCATAACTTCGTACCTACTGTAGGTAAAACTTTACCTGCGAAGTAAATGTAAGAAAGTGGATACCTACATTTTCTAGGCAAGAGGATTTTGGAAAGAGGAATGAGGGGAAGGAAAGGAAGGTAAATAGAGGGGTAGGTATCTTGGATCTGGAAGTCGGAACTTTGGAGGGGGTCGTTTCGAGGGCCTAAGGACTGGGGCTGGAGGAAAGTGTATAGTATGAGTGTGAGGGTATATTGGAAATTAGGAATCAAGGTACTCCGACTGCGACTCAGAATGTGTTGTCCGCGATCCATTCGAGCCTCTAACCACCTTCAGATACCATCCAGGCTTAAGCTCCCTCAAACAAGTTTCGGTGCGTGCTAAAGTGAGGAAGGAGGTGGATGTGTTGTCAATCCCAACAACGTGACTTGCAAAAAAAATCACCCGATAAAAAACACATCCATCTCTGTCTAGAGGGACACCAAGCAGGGCTCTCCAAGGCGATCGATCCCCAGTCTCAGCCGCATCCATCCACCTTCACAATTCCCCGTTCACAGTTCCAGTAAACCGGTGGGATAGGTAGTGGAGGGGAGCCGTGGGGAGTCACTCAGTCAGGTCACCTGCTCCCCATTCCCGCCAGCGCATCGCTTCGTGAGACCTTTTTTTCCACTCAACCTCGGCTCGGGGACAAGGCTGTGTTGCCTCGTTTTGGATGATTGGAAGATCCTTTTCTCAGGATTTGGTGTACGAGTACTGCGTAATTTCCTGACGTCTTGACTCCGCCTATGGGACCGGAATGATGATGATTGGATGTGATGTGTCCTCTTGAACATCGAGCTTTGGGGGGGATTTGGTGATGGCTATGCTCGTATATTCGTACCGAATAGATGGGTACAGTATCCGGGAGTTCTCCACGGTACCTTTTGACGTGAAGTTAATTGTATTGTTGCCTCGCATTTCCCCCTTTCCGGGGTCTTTCTGAAAGATAGGATGACGCACGACGCACACGACCAGAATATGAGAGGATAAGCAGATGTAAGCGGCTGCAGGCGGCCGACTTTATGGTTGCATGGTGGCCTATGGATTACGGGATTACGGTGGTGTAACAATGTAAGAATGGCCCCGGAACGTTTTTGGCAGCAACGTAAGGGTGCGGTGCGGAATCAACTGGTCGTGCCGAGCCGTCGAGGGCCTTCCATTCGTCCCATGCAGATTATCTGACAGTGGCGCATCGCATGGAACCTGTAGGTATGCGATATGCCATGCAAAGGCTGGGATTCCTTATCAATTCATGCTCTCACCGTCCATTTCGTTCAATTCTTATTGAGGCTGGCAACTCCCAACGGTGATCTGATGATGATGATTTCATGTCGCTTCGCTTCGCTCACTACTGCCTGCTCAATTCTGACAGCAAGCACAAGCACAGGCGCTATACTGTATTTCCCGGTGACGGTGATTGCCATACTTCGCCTCTGGTGTACAGTACAGTACTGCCTGATATTAAATCAGAGCTGATCCTCAGCACGTACCAAATCAGAGGCCAACTCGCCTCTGGTTACCAGAATCATCGTGACTCAGAGATCTCTTTCTGATATATCATACTACTCAAGATCCAATGCCATTGCATGTACCGTACTGCACAGCAACATCAGCTAGGAGACTCGTTTGGAACTTTCAACACCCAGCTGAAGTCGATGATTCCAATGATTGCTGTTCTCGTACTCAACATATACCTTCAAAAACTAATATTGGATGATTGAGTGATAGATAACCGAAGACAGGGGAACTTCCTCGGAAGCGCGGGTTGAGATGGTGGTGGTGCCCGAAGAACTGCACAAGCGAAGGAGGGAGAAGCCCAACCAACTCGTTTCCCCTGACAGGAATGTGTACGCTCGTCCTTCGCATGATTATCATGATATCCAAGGCAAATGAAGCTATCATCAGTCAGAGCGTCAGCCGGTAACATTCCTCGCTATTCTTGTCCCTATTTCCCGCAAGTTCAGTCAAATGGAGTGCGCAGGCAGTAATCCGTCCACTCATAGGTAGACTTTTGGTTCTCGTCTTCTATCCCTCGGGGGTGACAGTATTACCCAGTTCCGTGATCAACCTTTAGCCTTCGGTTCACGAAAGGGGGGAGGCGAGAGTCTGACGATACCTGCTGATCTCAGGGTTGGCCCTGATGGCCAGGAAGGATGACGAGGAAGAGGATCGTTGCCATAGTGTTGGTTTGGTGTTGTATTTATTTGACTTTTCCAAGTCTTGATGGGTAGAATGGACCTGGTATTCCCCAGACGGAGTACATTCTGATATGCGCCATGGGCTGCCCCACCCGTATATAGAAGTGTCTTACTTGTACCAAGTTATTGTGCTCTTCTCCCCATCGGCGCATCGCAAACATCACTCATTACGAAGAGTGAGTGATTGGCTGGCATCGTGGGGCCATTGGGCCAAAAGCGAGTTGGATGGTCCTTGGTGGTGACAGACCGCCTTTTGTCGGTCCCGTCAGGTTGATAGGGCAGTGCCTAGTCTCGGTGCTCCAGAATCCGATCTAACCTTATTTCCTCTACCTGTTCCTCTCCAAACACCACTACCACTACCACCACCAACGTCCCCAATACTGTGCCTTCCTCCAACCGATTGCTGATTGCTCTCTGCGACAGTATTGTCCATTGAGCCAGCCCTAAGAGAAGGCAAGGCGCTTTTTTCTCAATTACTCCACCAAATCTCCAGTCGGCACCCAGCGGCACCCAGTCCGAACGTGAAGCCGACATCAACGCGCATCGCCCGCAGGACAGTACCAGTTCCGCACTGTACACACTCTCCCACTTACAATAGACTACACGACACGAACCGACCCACGCGCATACCGACTCCTTCCCCTCCCCCTCCGCATTCTCAACCACGAAAATGGGCAAGATGATGCTGCAATGCCTGCATGCAAGCAGATAACCAGTGTCTAGCCTTCTGCGACCAGGCCACCAATCTCCAAAAACAACTGCACATACATCCAAACCGATCGCTACCAAACACCATGTCTTTGCTTGGGAAATTGCTCTCTGGCACGGGTGCCACAACACCAAAATCCAAGAACCCTCTAGACTCCAATTTGGAGGACCAATTCACCCACAATCTTCTATTTCCTGACCCAGAGGCACTCTGCCACAATGACCAAATCTTTCCACTCTCCACCGAAACTCTTCTCACTCCCGCCTCCATCACCAATTTCGACGTCAATGGCGAGATCGATCTGGAGATGCGTGATGTGAGAGTCATAATTATGCAGGAGGCCACTCCAATGACTGGCTTGCCTACTCTCCTTTACGATACTCATACCCCCCCTCCGACCTCGCCAACTCCAGATCGGCAGGCGCCTGGCAATGGCTCAGTATTTCCACCTCGCCCTGAAGCGAGACGCTCTATGAGCTCAACAAGAAAGCCGAGTGTAGGACAAAATGCAAGACCAGCGGTGGTACAGCAAGAGCAGACTCCACCAGCCCCTCCACAACGATTTGGCGCTTTCAATCGCAAACCCGCCCACACTATGGAGACTGGTATCACAGAGACGGATGGGCAGCGATCATTGAGAGAGTACAGAGAGGAGGTCACCACATTTGGCAATTGCATCTTTGGAACTTCTGAAGTGCTGGCGTACAAGGGTACGACATGCAAGATGCACCTGCTCAAGAGCTCCGACCATATTCCACCTTACTCCAGCTCTTATATGGGCGATATGAGTAGCTCTTTTGGAAGATCCAGCATGCGTGGAAGCAGCAAGCTGTCACAATCCTTTACTTCAGACAACTATGCGCAACCTTCCGCATCGGCTGGTTACATGAGCCCAAACCTGACAAGAGGAGGCGACAGAAAGAAAGTATTGGTTACACGGATGTTTCCTGTTCCATTACTCAACGACGAAGAAACAGACGAAGATTCTGCATCACAAACCGTCACACCAACAGCGGGAAATGTCCAACCAAACGAATCTTCTGGTTACCCATTTCCAAAAGTTGGCGTGAGCACGGGATCACCAAAGAAGGTTCAGCCCAAGCAGAAGCGAACTCCAATGTATGCAGTAGGACTCGTGATCCAACTACCATCAGCCTCTCATGCTCCTCCTTCCATGCCGACCTCTAGATCAAGTTTCCGAGGCCCGAGTTCGTACAATGAGCAAGAGTCTTGTCCCTCATCATTCAACTCAACTCGACGTGCAGGTTGGAGCATCGTCCATGGCTTTGGAGCAGATTCCTTGGAGTCATCCTACTCGACTGAAGTAGATGATCGTGTCGAACTTGTCACTAAACATTGGGATATTATTATGCGCACCCTCTCTCACATGCAAGGAGTAGCTACCGCCGCATTATTGCCTCTACTCAAGCAAGCCGATGTCAGCTCACCTATGTATCGCAGTCCTCATGTCCGAACACCATCTGCCAGCGTCTCTATCTCTGGAAAACGAGTCACTGAGGAAATTAAGCCGTTCAAACCACCAAAGACGAATGCAAAGTTGGTTCAATTGACGGCAAATTGTTTGATGCATGTTCAAGTAATCCACAAAGAAGCAGATCTCACTCGGCAGCGGGTTCTTGGCGGTATTAAGACAAGTCAGGTCATCACTTGTCAAGGCCGATGGGGAATCTGGCGTGAGGAAGCAAGATTGGTTGGAAAGTGGGCTGGATCGAGAGATGAAGGCTTTTTCTTTTTCAATTTATTGACAGGCTTTCTTGGTAATCATACAGAATGGCTTCACTCGTTAGGCCCAAGCTGGTATCGACAACGACACTATCAGCGTCATAAGTCCAACAAGGATGATGAGATATGTCTTCCAGCTCGTACGATCATTGTTTCTGATAACAAATTGATGGCCCGAAGATTGATATTCTTGCTATCATCTTTCCTGCCCCCAAGCCAGCAGCTCAGTCATCTTCGTTATCGGCCCAGCACCTCCGCATCGTTTGGCGCATGTTCTCAATCTCCTCCAAATTATGTAGTTCCAATCCTGAGAGAAGAGCCCCTTCGCAGAAGGATCAATAAGAAAGCTAGCGCTGGAAGAATCATCCATCCTCGAACCATGGGTTTTCCTGCCGAAACACCGCAAACTCCACCACATGCCCTTGAGTCACGTCGACCTTCAGATGCTACCTCCATCAAGACGGCAAATCTACCAATTCCTGGAAGTGACATTGGGGTTCGAAAGACTAGCGCAGCAACCACGTCCACTGCAACACCCGTTACGACTATGCCTCATTTCTCGACACGACGACCAATTAGAGGAACCGGACCAGATCCCCGTCCAGGCAGTAGCGGAAGTCTGGCGGCAGAGGACCTGACTCGCGCTTTGAAACGAGGCGACAGCAGCGGCCACTGGAGCACCACTAGTATGGATTCTGGAGCTGGTTCGCCATGGCGCTTTTCTATTGGCAGCATTTTCAGTGGCAAGAGACGAAGCTCGACGGCTACAACAGCTGAACTTGAGCCTCCCACGGGAACTGGACCTGACACCCCAGCCTCCAAGGGCGAAATATCGCGTAGCAAGCTAGCTGAAATGGTCCAAGAAGCCCATCTCAACTCGTATGCTGGTAGAGCGCAGCGACAGCGGGACTTGAGAAACTCCGATGGAAGCTCGAGTACTGCCAAGCCAGATGCGGGCGGAACAGAAAACAAACCAGAGGAAATCGCCGAGCAAACAATTCGCGTACCGGACCGAAAGCCTAACCCGGAGGGCGCGTACGAATCACCTTTGAAGACCTCTATTGACGAAGATGGTATTGTTGATGTTGATGTACCTCTTCCGGGTGATCTATCCTTCGATACAGCCATAAGCTCTCCATCAAGTACTGGTTATCTACCACAACTGGGCCTTGGCCACGGCTTGGACGGACTTGAGCAATATTCTCGTGAATTTGATACATCTTTGAATGTAGGTGGTTGGCTCCACCGTTACCACCCCGATTTCTCTTTGCAGGCTATCCCTCCCCAGGATGGTCTTCTTGAGGAAGTGAAAGCTTCGATGCGAGATGAACCAACTCCGGTTTTCAGCTCCACTCCTCTGCCTGATAATGGCCACCCAGATCGATGGGTCGATATCTGTAGTGCTATTATCGCAGATACGACCAACTTTAGCATCAAGAGAATTCGATATCGAAGACTTGTAAAGCCTCATGATGTTACTCAAGCTACTAACGCCAATGGTGCAAATACCTCGCGCTATGGAAACGTCTATTCTGCCGCACAGTTGACTCCTGGTGCAGGAATATATGGTCCTCCTATTGAAGAAAGATTCATTGAAGAGCCCATTATTGCTATGGATGAAACCCTGATTCAAGCAGTTGAGAAGATCATCGCACAATCGGGACAAACATCTACCACATCCTCATTGTGTTCGTCAAGATCCACTTCCCGCAAGGCCAATTCTCTTAGAACAGGTGGAAATAGAGACCGGTCGAATTCCGATGCCAAGACTGCTACAGTTCCGGAGCATAAACTTGAGGTCCCGAGGACAGAGTGTAGTAAGCTTCTCCTTAATGCTTTGGAGACAGTCGCCAAAGAGGTTGAAGAGAGTGTGAAGCGGGGAGAGGATTCGGTTCTGGAGAGAACTGAGAATCATTTGAGAGAAGGTGTTCGGAATTGGTTGGTGAATATCGAGACTATGGAGTGATTTCCCTCATGTCATTCATCGATCTTTGGGAGAGGATTTCTTTTCTGCTTTCACTTTTTTTTTGCGTTGATTTTCATTTCTGTCTGTACGACTACCGGATTTTGCGATGATGGCACGAAATGGAGATACCCAATCCCCTTGTGTAGGATTAGACGAAGCGGATACAACTCACGATTTACAGACGGGGATTTGCGAGTTTTCAAGGGGTGGGCCGGTGGTGTTTGCAGGAAATGGTTGATTGGGTTGTGTTTTAGGGAGTTTGTGGTGTTTGTTTTTTTTCAGATTTCAGATCGTTTTGATTTTCGCGCTTTGAATGATACCAGGTGGCTTAGATCTTGTTAGGGGAGTTTCAGGGGGGGCATACGAATACTCAGTAATGAATGCAATGTGATGCGATGGATGACATGGGATGGGATGGGATGGGATGTACAGTACCGAATTGCGAGACTGGTATGCTGTGGTTTGCAATGGGTGGGTAATGGAATGTTTATGAAAGGGATCCTGAGGAGATAATCTAGTCTAGTCTAGTCTAGGTAGTTACTTACCATGAAATTCTACGATTAGGAAATCTACTTTGTGGGATGAGTGTTACTGGTTTTTGTGTATGTTTGAGAGATTTTATTCTGTCTTACATAGTAAGTACTGTTCTATATGTATGCTTTTGAGAGGAAGGTTTGATAGGTCCATAAGACGACTTATTACAATAAGTACAGTACGCACAGGGTTACTCTTACTGTACTTCTAGGCAGAAGCCCTTTTTTTTTTTTTTTAAGCTTACGTCGGTGCGTACGTACTGTACTATATCGCTTCTATAAATGTGGCTTGATCATTCAGCATGAAATTTATGAGTGGAATTGAATGGTGTTGAGAATGGAATTAGGGGTCAATATGCGGAGTAGGGGTTTGGGGTGTATGTGGAATTAGGTAGGCTTTTTGTGGATGCTGTTAGTGGTTGGTTGGTTGGTAGGGTCGTAGTTGGTTGGGTTGAAGTTGGTGGTTGGGTTGAAGTTGGTGGTTGGGTTGAAGTTGGTGATTGGGTTGAAGTTGGTGGTTGGGTTGAAGTTGGTGGTTGGGTTGAAGTTGGTGGTATGTAAGATTACGACTTCGGAGTTGGAGTTCTGCCGCCTAGATACTATGGAAATTTACGGGGGGAAGGGTGTGAAGGGTGTGAACGAAGGGGGGGTATATGGTCTCGGTACTTCTTGTCTTTCTTTTTTCTTTGCAACTTGAAAACTTTATCTTGGTACTATTTGATTACTTTCTCTCTTCCTTGATATACTGTTTATCATTATCCTATCCTTATCCTTATCCTTCTTTTGAAAGTTAACTTAAGTATCAAACGACGACAAAATTCCGAATCATATCACCTTCTCGGAGTACTTTGATACTATACTAACGTCTTCTGGAATTATACGTTACGGATTTCAGATTGTGTATATATACGGAAATTGATAAACATACAATATGGCTGGAGAAAGATTCCGTATCGAGGAGGTTGGTGAGGAGGATGTTATGGAGGTTGCGCGGCTGTGAGTGCATTCTTTGGTTTTCTGGTTTGGGGGTTTTTGGGGATGTTGCTGCCTTCTCTTTTTTTCTTTTTTTTTGTTTGTTTTGGGTTTTTATTCTTTGGTTATGAGAGGTGTGGATGAGACTGGGTTTGGTGCTTCTTCTCCGAATTCCGAGGGAAGTAAGGAGGTAATGGGTCTTGATAAGATCCGAATATTGAGCCTGAAGTCTTTGAGAGGTTGGGTGTTTGAGAGGAAGCGTTCATATCAACTAAAGAGAAATACTCCGCACTCAGGAACCAGATTCAAGTCCAGAAAGGTGCTCGAAAGTACTATAGGAGGGGTTATGGAAGTATTACAGAAGCGAATCCTTGATAGTTCAATATCCTCGCAATAGTACTTTTAATCTCCTTTTGGATAATCTCGTGTACTGTTTGCCAAAACAGCCACAGGAAAATAAATATCACTTCATCTCCTCTCCCCCAAATAGAAGTTCCAAATATCTCCACCAACCACCCTCTCAACCCCCCCATCCTCCCCTCCCCATCTCAAAAAAATATCTAACATCCCCCACCCAGCCAAAAGTCCTGCCTCACCTCCCCCCGCACCCTCCTCGAACTCAAAGACTGCAAGGACGAAGACATACTCGCCTACCACGCCGCAGGGGTCCTAGGTACCATCCGCGCAGCGGAGAAATCGAAGGGGAAATGTGGGGTTTTTAAGGTTGTTGAGGAGGAGTGTTTGGTATTGGAGGAGGGGGATGAGGAAGGGTAAGGGGAGGGGAATTTGAATGGGGGGAAGAAGGGAAAGGGGAGGATTGTTGCGTTTGCTGTTTGGGGGTGGGAGGTTGAGGTTAGTTCTATGCTCTTTTTTTGTTAGGGAAGGGGGATGGGAAATGAGAGGATGAGTGGAGAGGAAAGGAAAGGAGGAATTAAGGACTAGAGAAGGGCTAATGAAAGGAATATATATAGGCAGTGAACTACATAGCAGCAGAACGCACAGCCCATACCCACCCCCCAGGACGAAATATCCCTTTGAATCAGAAGTTCTACAAGGAGTTAAATGAGATGGAATCTAGATATCGTCCTGGAGTCCCTTATTTCGGTTTGTATTCTCAATCTCTTTTTGTTAGTTTACTTTCGTGATTGCGGATTAGTTTCTCTTCGCCTTCTTAAAGGGTAGAGAATGGGAAGGTACATGTCTGTTTTAGCTCGCAAGCACACATCGAGAAACATCATTCCACCACACTAACACCCCCAAAGAACTAATGGACCTCTGCACCGCACCCTCACACCGCGGTCTCGGGCTCGCCAGTCGCCTAATAGCCATCGGCCTCAAACGCGCTGATATAGAAGAGAAACTGTGTTTCTTATCTGGTTCACCCATGGGTGTACCGGTTTACAAGAAGAAGGGGTTTGAGGAGGTGGGGAGAATGAGTATTTCGCTTGGGGAGTGGGGGGGAGAGGGGGTGCATGTTCATGGTTAGTTGAGTTTTGTTTTTATGTTTGGTGATGGGAATTTTGTGGGGAGGGTGTGTTTTGAAGAGGGAGATGGTGTTGGTGGAATGGGAGGTGTTGGGAGGGGGAAGACTGGGAGAGAAGTGCTGATTGTGATTCTAGTTGCGATGATCAGACAGCTGAGGAGCGTGGAGATGGGGGTGGAAGTGGAAGTGGAAGTGGAAGGGAAGGAATGATCGTTAGTGAAGAATAGGACGAATATAGGAATACCTGGAACGCAGCTTAGTGGTTAGGAAGAACAAATAGGATGAAGTAACACAGATCAAATATAAAAGATAGAACAGGCGTAGATACAAAGGATGAAACACCTAGGACTGTTCTTATCTTTTTTACTTGTAAATATCCTTACGGGTCTGTCCATTCTACGCAAGAGGGACCGTTATTACTCTGAAAACACCTATGCTACAACAATGTTGTTCTACAAGCGATTTAGGACATTTGAAATCAAGATATCTTTATTAGAGTAAGCAATCGTTAAGATCGTATTTGGTATGATTGAGTTGAATGTATAAGAAATTCTAGAACAGTTAATTCTTGTTTTATGTCTAAAGTAATAGACAGGTTTCTTACTACAACTATACCATAACCAGGGTTCGGCAGCTGGAATGCCATTCTATCCTAGAGGGGGGTTATGTAATATTTTATTCTAGTATTATTCTATTCTATACCCCTTATTCTACTGGAATTCTATAGAACTAAGTCATATGACCCGGAAAAAGGTATACCCTGTTCGACTACTAATAGGAAGACTGAATTCTACTAGGTATATTACTAATAGTCCGTGGGTCTTCCTATTGTAAGCTAGTATTAAAAATTATAGACTCTTATCCTAGTAATAACTATCGTAATATAGCTGGCCCATATACGGCTTTTAAAGTAACAAAGACATTAAGGTAATTCTAGCGGACAAAAGAGTCGGTACAAAGAAGTTATATTATAGTACAAAATCGAGTAGTTTTAACTTTAATCCCTCCCTAAATCCTGCCTTCTGATTGCTTGTAAACTACTATATAATTTTAGGGCCTATTCGATAGAATATTCCATTCTATATATAAGGTGCTCTAGAATATTCCTTTTAAAATGGAATTCCATAGTTCCATAGAATCAAGTTCCATTTGCCGATCGTTGACCATGACCTATTTAAATCTACTCTTCTATAGTGTTCCCCCTATAGTGTTCTTACAGTACCTCCTACTTCCCTAATCTTTGCCGGTGCCCCTCTAGATGACCTTTCAGTACTACTGATGAAATTCAATTTCGGCTAATTTGTAGGTTCTAGTCGAACTAGCTAGAAAAGAGAGTCCGAGACGCGTCGTGCTGAATAGATAGTCTGACACTTGGGCCACTCTGTGATGGCAGCGCATAAGTGAGCTCTATTCAACAAATCAAGTTACTTTAGCCTTTGCCAAATTGAATCAAGTAACGTTCTCCACTACTTCGACTGAGTTGAGTAGGTAGTGATACTTGTACGTCTACTCAACTTAGTTAACTAGATTTCATACGCTAGATCTCTAGGTTCTGTCTTATTATTCCTTTCCCCACACTGGGGTATACACCGCGGTATGCACTTGATTTGACTTTGAGGTCGATAAACCAGTAGAGTTTTGTGAATTCCGGGGTACGCTACCGAATAGTGCACACGCCGCTATTCTGAGTCGAAAGGGCCGTTGATAGATTCTAAGTTAATAATGACGGCGTCACGATAAGTTAATGTACTCCCCTCCTCAAACAAAAGCTAATGTTTCTGGTGGTAGCCCACAAAAAATAACCTTTTGAGCCAGGAGGAAGGGTGGAGAGTACAGAAAACGCCGTGTTATTTTGTCTTGGCTCCGAGAGATGACCAAAACCTTGGGTTTAGTTTAACAAGTCACAAGCATCCTCCAGGTCAGTGTCAGAGTACTCTAATGCAGCGCAAAGAGTATATATAGCGATGCCCACTCCCATTACCTGAGCAGAACACCAGCCAGAAACCCATCTCCACCAATAGCCTACGAATACATCCATCAAAACCACACCAACATGAAGCTTCCATCCACTCTCGCCTTCCTTACCATTCTGACTGCGGTGGCTGCAAAAACTTGCGGCGTTAAAAACGGTACGCCACATCTAGTATCGCCATTCCCAGCCCCAATACAACAACTGAAACTTATCTAATTGCTTGTGGCTCTACGTGGAACCTGCCATGCTGCCGCGGGTTGTTTTGCCTACCCAACGCCAATGGGCAAGCTGGAAAATCGTGCGCTCTCAAGCCTGAATAATGATAAGCCTTAAGCAGCCAGTCTATGGCGGAAGCGGAAAAGGTTGGTTTACGTATACCTGAAGAGTCAACACCGATATGTTAAAACGAAGCAATAGTCATTTGGGATATAGGCATCAATAGTAGAAGCGTATAGCTTTCTCTAAGGAGGTGTTGGGAAAGGGCCTGTTTAGCCTAGTCCAAAAGCGTACTATTATCGCTAAGAGACAATAAAGATACAACAAGCTTTTCGATTATTATATTTCCATGTATGTTTAGCTGTTCCCGCCATACCTAGCTAAGAGCAGGGCTCGTTACGTGAAAAATGTCGCTCAAATATAAACATGACACGCTTTTTCACATAACCCGCCTTGGACTATACCCGACTAAGTACGTCTCAGGAACCGCTTCTGGAACGACTTTCCTTGCTAGGATTTTACAAGACAGTTCGGCAAAACTCTTACACACGCCAAGTCGTGAAGTAATTTTAAATATACAGGGCTTTTAGAATACCGTATTAATTAGAATATAAGATAACATTCTATAAATAAAAAGTTCGTCCAGAGGCTATATCGAACCTTATTTTATAAGAAAATTAGTATACTATAAAAAAATTTACCCTACTTTTTTCGGGTAGTTAGGTTAACTAACCCCTTTTTATATATGTTTTACCCCTAACTACGTCTAACCTATTTATTATAAGAGTAACTACTTTAATATAATATTCTATATAAATCTATATAATAGCTATGTTTTTACTTGCTTTTCTTTTTGTGACAGACGTGCTTCTGGACAGTCGGAACAAACAACACTCTATTCTTAGGACAACAGACGAGGAGAGAAGGAGAGCTCGAGAGAGCTACAGTAGTAGTAAGGATATAGAGGGTATATTTAATAGTAACAATAATAAGGAGTTCTCTTCTAATTTTAATAAAGAGGACTATATAGATATAGATATAGATAGATAAAGTATACGATAGTAGGGTAAATATACAAGGTAATATAAAAATAGCCTTACTTTTTATAAAATTTATATACGAGTTTTTTATATACTAATTTTAGAACTAAGTTTTAATTATATAATCCTTTAATCCTAAGCGATTTAGAGTATATAGTAGTAGTAGAATAAGTACTCGAAAACTAATATAAAATAAAGAGATTTAGATCCTAGCTATTTAATTAGCTAGACTTATAAGATATTAATATTTTAAGAGATTCGAACCTTCTTTTATATAACTATATATCTTATTTACAGATGTTATCTTATATTCGAATTAATACGGTAATATACTATTCGAACCTAGGTGTGTCTAGGGTTTCACCTGGCTGTTGTCACGAATCACGTGAGCACGTGATACTTGTCATAATAAGAGGCGCAACCCTCGACAGGCACACCCAGGTTTCTTATAGCAAATAGGGATCGCTTGGGATAGCTAAGCGATCCAAGGATTTCCATTGGTTATGGTCACGTGACATATGCACATCGACTACATCGACAGGCGATGTAGGATATGTACGAGGACGAAGGTTCTATATAAGACTGGCACGTCTGCCATTAGATAGGAGCTTCGTGCTCAACTTAGTTATCAATCTTATCATATTGTTTGACATCTTTGATACAAGTAACGAGTTCACTTCCAAGTGAACAACCCGATAGTCTTCTTCTTATCCTAGCATACCAACCAGCGAACACCCAGCCAAGTTTAGTTAGCCAGTTTGAGTATTCGTTACAGCTGTCTTGCTTGCTATAGCCGTAACGTGTTCCTTCTTCCCGAGAAATTATATATACTGCATTTAGGAGTAAGAAAAGAGAATGTTCGAGTATAGAAAAGAATAGATATACCAAAAATAAAGAGAATATAAAAAACAGATATGAAATCAGTATCAAACATGCCGTAGCATATAATTTTCTATGAGGAACAAAATCTTCAGGCATCTGTAGAAAAATCTATTCACTAACCTCAGGGATCTGTTCAAGAAGATACCGTAGTAAAACATCACCCGAGAAGACAATAAAAAAGAGGGATTCATGAACTCTGAAAGTTAGAACACTCTAGTATCCCATTCTCACATTCTCCATACCGTAAACTCCCAAATCTCAACCCCATACTCCTTGCCAAAAGAATCTCCACTCGGGGTATAGCCCAATATTTACATCTTACAACCCAAAATCTCACACTATCAACAAACCCCCTTTCAAGCACCCTTATCACTCTCAATACTTTCCCTCGGACTATCCTGTCTCACACTCTCCCCACTAAACCCAGTCTGCACACTCTGTCTCCGTGCCCCCATCGACAAGCTCGTAAGTCTCATAGGACTAGGACTAGAATCCCTCGCGCCCAGAACCCCCGGCGGCAGACCGAGAATTGGAATATTGGAATCCAGTAAGCCTCCAGCATACGGACTTCGAAGAGTCGGTGGTGTCGCGCTAGGCGGCGTAGACCTCTCCAGTACCTCCCTGTAGAAAGCCTCAAGCATCGGTGCACTACGACAAAACGTCTCGAGTTCGTCCTTGATGGATTCCGGCGTGCTGGAATGATTGGCCTTGGAGCCAGGATGGCTAGAAGCCAACACGTCGGAAGTCGGACGCAAGTTGGGAGAGTTTTGATGGTTGGTAGAAGCCTGAGCGCGAACCAAGGGAGAATTGGGCGGAGAGGTCGGCTTGATCCAATGGCCGTACAAGCCCGATGGTATGCGGTGATTGCGAACATGTTCAGTCTTGACGTACCTATCTAGCTCTCTTGATGCCGAAGATACTCGATTGTTGAATAATCGGTTTGCGAGAAGTAGAAAGTCGCCCTTGTCGGTTATCTGCGCAAGTACAACACCTGATCGATGAATGTATTGTGTGTACTTGAAGTCAGGTCGGCCCCAAGAATAAGTAACGTCCACATTACTTGGAAAATTCCTGGCTGCTTCAACATCTAGAACGAAGTTGAACTTCTTCATGATGGCTTTCTGATAATAGTGACGACTTGCAGGACTTCCGTGGATGTGGGGCGCGAAAGAGTGTACATCGAAATATGTCCTTGGTTGCTGATCTGGCGGTTGCACGATGAGCTCGACAACATAAGGACTCCGGAAAGGGTGCATGGACGTGATGTTGCAGGCTTCACCAATTGGTGCCTCCACAAGTCGAAGGCCATAAGCTTCGGCAGTGCGTGCCCAGGACTCTATTGCGTCTTCAATCAGTTTGGCAGTAACAGCCATCCAATCAATTCTAATATGATAGCAATTGTCGGGGTTATGAAGCCTGTCATAATGGAGGTTGATTCTTTCAGGTCGGTAAGATCTCCCACGCGGATCAACATCGTACTTCATCACTTTGCTCAGTGCAACCTTCGGTTTCTTCCCACCAGCTGTCGTAGGAGTAGTTGTGCCAGAATCCGAGGATTTTTCGTCGTGATGAGAACTAGATATCGATCTTTCAGGTCGAGGAGATTCTCTTGACATGGTTTCCGACATGGGCGTCGACGGTATAGAAATATCACGTCGGCGTGACCCAAACCAACCACTGCGACTCTCTGGGCGTTGTTTTGCAAACTCTCCTGTGACTTGGTAAAAGTATTGCCCATCTCTGAATGGATGTCGCTTCTCGACATGGACGAAGATTCCCATATCTCTATCCTTATTCTTCTCTCCATCTTTACTTGCTTCTCGTTCCCTTATGCGCTGCAATTCATCCTTTGACATGAGCATGTTACCTAGCTCGACTGCTTCTTCTCTAGTGCTGATGTCTTCGAAGTTCTCAATCAACCAGGTTGTCATGTCAGATCCGATGAAACAGTTGTAATGAAGGCGAAAATGCCATCTTCGATTCTGCATCCGCACACCCCCACGATCAACTGGTGCTTGAATCGCTTCCGCCAACGCGCCTATATCGAGCTTGGACTTACGGAACCATTCGTGTTCAAGTAATTGACCTCGTCGAATGCCCACATCACCGGTCTCAAGAAGCGGAAGAGTTTCCAGCTCTGCAGTCACAACGATTGACGGATCTTCAGTCTTATAAACAATATCGAGCGGGTTTTGATCTTTGCTTTTTCGGTCTGCGAGACTTTGGTACCTTCGCTCCGAGGCAGTTACGATCCTGTGTCGCTGCCAAGTCTGAGTAAGCTTTTTGATACCTTCTAAACGAATTTCTTCCTCGTTATCCTCGCCCTGCCGATTCAATTGGCCAGGCCTCTCGACAGGTATGAGCACGAAGCGAGCTCGCCAAAATCGTAAGTTCTCCGACATCTCGTCATCGAATCCTGCAATGAATGCATCTACTTGGTTCCATTTGCATTCATCTCTGGGGTTCCCGAGAACCATATCACGAGAGTAATAATTGTCCGCCAAAGTGGTCCGAATGGCAGGCTTGTATGAGAATGGAACAGCGACAGCAGAATTAGAGGCGGTAGAAGCGGCTGGTTTTCGCACAAACATATTAACCTCAATCTCGGTTTCTTTCACACAGGATAACTGATGGATTATGTTTCCCATGGACATAAATACACTTGCTCCGTCCTCCGCGATGTCTCCAGGGTCGAAAAGGTTAGCAATCTTGAGTGACTTTTGGCCGAATGCCTTTGAGACTGCCGAGCTAACTACGATTTGAAACCCCTGGGAAAGTCGCAGGCTGACAAGCTCTCGGAGAAACTCATTTCTTGACTTGCCTACTTCATTCAGATCATCTTCGGTGTTTGGATATATGTTGTAAGGCTTTTGTTGGTACTCGGTATCGAGCTGGTACCTGGTGGGAAAATACTCCGTCGTTAGAGGCACTGATGCGGGGGAACAGAGAGATTTCCACTTCATCGTTCTGGTGTTGAGCGGGCGAGGGAAAACATGTTGCCATCGCCGATATTGACTTGGCCCAATGATGTCATCGGTATTGGGATTTGAAGGATTCAGTACACTCAGCCATGGAGACATAGCTCTAGCTGGAGACAAGGTTGCTGGCAACTCTAGAACTGATCCTGCAACCAGCTTCGAGTTGAAAACCTTTTGGGCGTCATCGAGCCTGATGTTCTGCAACGTAACAGTATTGTCACTCTCGACATGCTTATCGTGTACTTCGTAGACAGATCCAAGCAGTGATCGAGACTTGAATTGGTTGGTGGAGTCTAATGATTGCAGCGCACTTTTGATGGTCATGGGTCTAGTTGTTCGTCCACCCAAAGCTCTTGGGCTTTCAACAGATTCAGATGAACTTCTTTCTGATGGTGGAGTCTCCGGTTGTATTTTGGACTTGTTGCTATTGGAGGATCCCGGTCTTTCTTGGCCAGTGGTGTTAAGCAAGTGGTTTGCCATTTTTCCCGTGGAGGGTTTGTTAGGATCCAACGCTCTGTGCGCAGATGTTGCTGGTCGCGGTGCGTTAACATGTTCAATCTGAATCTCTGCAACAGCAGCTTTGGGAGCCGCGATGCCAAAACCAAACTTCCCAAGGCTAATTTGTCGACCAAATTTCGCAGGCCTGATAGGAGAAGTTTTTACGCTCATTGTCCTGCTCAAATTTTCTCTATAAGGCTTGACCGTATCCTCTCCGTTCTGGGAATTTTGTTTCATCTTGGTTGAAGGAGAGATCTCCGTTGGAATGACACCCTTCACGTTTCTCTTATCGTCAAATGAGCTTCCAAATATCTTGGGGTCCTGAGAAAGAGTTTTTACAATAGCTTCCTCACTTCCAGGTTTGAATAGTCGTCTCCCCTCTCCATGGGTTCGTATTTCAGGCGTGACATCCTCTAAAACCTCGGAAATAGATATGTCAAACTTATCTAATGCTTTAAAGAACAATCTCTCTTCCTGTGAGGAGCTTCTATCATATAGAGGTTTTGCAGGACCATTGACAAATTCCATACAGCTGGCAAAAATCTTTTCGCGAGCTACTGGCGATTCCCGTAAAGAGGCTCTACTTCCAGGTATCTCACGGGAGCCGAAAACCATTTGAGGAAAAATCGTGTTATGTTGTAAGGGAGTAACCGTAATTTCTGAAAGGACGTTTTCCATTACACTAGCCATTTCCATCTCATACATTTTGCAGCGGATTGCAAAGTCTTGCGACTTTTGAGTGCGTTCCTTTTTACGATGACTCCTGGCAGTTTTAGCAGCTGGAATTCCTGAATGGACATCCTGAGAAGCCCCAGTCCAAAAAGACACATCAATCCAATGGGGTATCGCGAAGGACCATTGGCTCGGGGGAGACGAGGTTGAAAAAGAACTTGTACGCACACCATGAAGTGATGCTTTATGTGGCGACAAGGATTCGTTCATGGAGGAGAAACTACTTCCAAAGATCGGTGCATTTTGACGTGGTGTGCTGTCCTCACTTCTGAATGATTTCTGTTGCAATGACTCCTGGAAAGTGAGATATAGAGGGTTTCGGTAGCGAAAAAGGGGCACGGAGTGAAGCGGCATTTTTGGCAGACAAACAAGATCAATGCCAATACCATTTCCAATCAGAGTCTCCGTAGTCATTCTCAATGTTTCGTAGTCGACCTCGAAGAGGCCTGGGGACGGTGTAACTACCACTATTGATATCCCAGTCCGAACCAAATCTCGATCAATGTAGTCATGTGCGAATTGAGAGGATGCTAGATTTATCGCCTCCAGCACGTTTCCATACATTGCTAATGATGGTCTGGCTTCTATACGTGTGCCTAGCACTTTGTTGGTGTCCTCTTTGGCACCGGGCAGCGGAGGGAGGGAGTTTATCAGGTTGATACGATGCGTAGAAATGTCTCGAAGAAAGAACCTAAATTCTCGCTTCAACTGATATAAAATTGTAGTCCATGAGCCACTAGCCATATCACTAACAACAACTCGATAAAAATCTTTGTATGGCTGCTTTTTGCCCTCTGGCTGCGTTCCCGTATGATAATTAGTGTCGTGGGTTGCGGTGGCTAACTCTGAGGCAATTCCTGTATCGTATTCCACTCTTGTGAACATGACGATACTCACCAAATGCTTCGCCTTGAGCAAAGCCCATTTTTTGAATAGAGCTGGTAGAAATCCGTTTACTACCTTGTTAAACATGATTTCTCCGGAGCCTTCGGAGTCAAAATCCCACATCTCTCGAGACATTTGAATGAAAATGACATATCGAGCCGACTCGCTTCGAAAAATTGGCTTTGTATTTGCCGAGTAGAATGCAGATTGCACTTTTCGGCCGGCAATATAGATCGCGGTCACCTGAGCTTTTATCGTGCCCAAGAAAAGAATCTTCTGGTTTTTAAATACGGTCTTATTGGCGAGTTCTTGGAGGGCTAGCCTCCACATATCAGATCGCGAGAGATATTCGTCCTTGAATGATAATTCAACGTGAGACGCAGAACTGATAGCAGGATCGGTCTATGAAAATTAACTATCTCAATGTCAAATAAGAGGGGGTAATACGAACTGTCCTAACCAAAACCTGTGACCTCGACTTCAAATGGAACGAGTCCGCAATATTTCTCGCAACGGAGACTTCCATGTGCGGTTGTTTTGCTTTCATCTCCTTTGGCATGTCTTTGGCAATGAATAGATAGTGATTTCCAAAATTAGGATCCCGATTGTTGCTGTTTCCACCCCGGCCGTTAGAATTGGAAACACTTTGTTCACGGCGTATCGAGGGATGCAAAGCATCTCCGTCCATTTTTGAAGTTGACACATTCTCTTGTGAGTCGGCCTTTAAGGGAACAATAGCCATGAGTTCTCCAACTTCGACATCGGGGAATAAGTCAAGGTTGATGACAACGTCAGGTAGCGAAAACGGGTCATCATGAATCCAAAGGACACATTTTTTCTCAACGGGAGGCCGCAATGGCTCAGGGTCATGTTGAATCGTGCCCGCCTCCGAGGGGCCAGCGCTGTTTACTGAACTGCCATTGCTCATGTGTCGTAAATGAGATGTCCGCTGATTGCCACGCCGTGGAGTGGATGGGAACGCTGCGGACATAGCTGCTGATGAGCCCGTTGGCTGAGAAAGCAGAAAATCATGTGCCCATCATTGTTGATAACGTGTCGAAATGATCCCAATCGTCGTTGGTGATGGCTGATAGGTAGTGTCAACTCGGAGTTCTAACGTTGACTTTTTGGAGCCGGTGCCGGTGCCGATGCTGATACCGATAACTTTCCGAGGTAAGGTACGAGTAAGGTTTAGGAAAAAGTTGCTTCACCCCTCCGAAAATCTACTGTACCTACTTGCGCATCGCAAAAGCTCTATGATGGGCGATCGGTGAACGCGCAACAGCACCACATCGCAACCTTCTAGCCATGGGAAAACGAACCGCAGACGATATCGAGGACGGAAACCAGGCCTATCTCAAACGCCAGAAAATTGGAAATGTCGGCAAAGCTGGACATACGCATGCTGTAGAAAATGTGGGCCCGCTGACTGAAATACACTCTGGGAAACAGCTACGGCAGTTGCTAGCATTTGACCAAGATTCTACGCGATCGAGGCAGGGTATGGCACAAACATGACCTTCGGCTTTGATCTTACTAACAGAAAGTATCAGGAATACAATCTTTCAAGGCATTTCTCGAGAGTTTTGCCAGTTCTGAAAGCGACAATGGGCGTCGGATAGCAATTCTTAGGGAGTACCTTGATTCCTTCAAGCCAAATGAGGAGGACAAAACTGCGGCACATGTCCCAGATATCATGCAGACATGGAGCTTTGCAGCGCAGTCCAATACCGAGACTTTACTATCTGCTGTTCCTGCCGTCCTTGCACTTCTACTGCGTACAATGTCCAGTATCCTCGAATTCTCCGATCATGGTATGCGATTATGTCGAACGATCCTCCAGAAGAGCCAATTGGATTTGGTAGTTCGAGGGTTGACGGCAACAAAGGGGAAGGAATTCGTCATTTCTCCAGTTCTCCGTCTGCTTCGGGAAATCACCACTTTCGACGGCGGAGCCATGGCACGGCAAGTCTTCCGAATGAGAGACTTCACCCTGAAAGGCTTAGGGCGCAATCTAAATCTCCGTTATACTGGTGATGGTCAGGAAGATATTCGAAAACCATCCGTCAGAACGAATTCCTTACGATTCATTTTGTCTTTATTGAAATTATTGCCCGCGGATTCCAGGAAAGAGCTTCTATACCAGCGCGACGTAGTATCAGCATTGAGCAAAGACATAAAAGATGACCCGCCAATTATGGTCCGGGAGATTCTGGAAACGCTAAAAGTGCATGTCCTACAGGATGAAGCAATACCACGAGATGGCAAAACAAAAGTTGCCAATACGACTTCGTTGAGCCGAATCGCAATGTTGTATGGCTATGACCAACCAGAGCAAGACCCAGAAACGAAAGGCAAACCTGTGGATACCGTGGCGCATGAATTTCTGCTGCTGGCATGCACTTCCAATGATTCAGGGATCCTTAACCGTCAGACTGCTTTCTATCCTCGTGGTGTCGATCCGGATGACTTGCACGACGTTGATGCCGATCAAGCCTTCCTTGACTTGGGCCTGGATAGCGTTGAGTGGACGGGCCAATTTACCGAACAAGTTCCTGTACGAAACACCATACTGTCTGAGTTCATTCAGAATTTACGGCCATGGTCGAGCACAAAGCAAAGAGAGTTGATATTGGCTATTTTTGCTGCTGCGCCTGAGCTAGTGGCAGAATACTTTTTCAACAAGAAGACATTTGCATTTGATCCAAAACTCACAGCAACATGGATTGGATATTCTACCTTTCTCTTCTCTTGCCTCCAGTTGCCCGTACCCAACTACTTTGGCCACCAAGGAGGGTACGCGCAACTTCCACCTCCGCCTTCAATAGTTTTGGAATGTGTTCTTCCACAGCCTCTGAGCCAGAAAGTGTTGAGAGGTTGTTTACTACATCCTCAGAGCCTGGTCAAATTCTTTGCCATCAGAATGCTCTGTATTGCCTTTCGCAAATTCAAACAAATTATGGTCATGTATCAAGAGGCAGCCAATGGGACATCATCTTTGTGGAAAAAAGCTTCGAGTCAATTGACTGAAGAATTTTGCAAAAGATGTCCTTCAATCAAAGATGTGATTCATGCATTTCGAAACATGACCCCGGAAGATATGTTACAACGGGAAGCAGTCACTAAACTACTCGTTTTGTATTATGAAGTTGTCCCCAGCGTTGCTCTCGATGCGAAATTCGACGTGTCCGGGGCACTAGCCCAGGCACTTCGAGATACCGATGATCCATCCCTTAAACCCGAAGACCGTGGCTTGCGAGTAATGGAATTGGAAAATCTCTTTCAATTTGCTCATTTCTCGCCCGGAATGCGATGGTTCACAAAAACACAGGAGTTTCCAACAACACCGTTCATGGCGATGCTGAAACTCTCGGCTTCGGCTCCTGCTGATATCCCGTTGCTTCGACTAAAATCGGTTCTTAGTTCCATCATAGAGGAAAACCAAATTTTACAAATGCAAACTGCTATTCCTGCTATGGACTCATTCATATTGCGATTACGATCGCTTTCGGGCTCTGCAAATGCCCCAGCCATATATGCTTTCTTCGATGATTGCATTTCTCGTTGTGCAGCAAAGCCAGTCAAATATCTATTGGCACTCGAAGAAGCACACTCCAAAGTCCATGAATCCACCGAGAAGCAGCAGCCTCTTAGTCTGTTGACTTTGGCTATTGTGGAACAATGGCCATTTCTGCTTAAAGCAACCGACGATTCAGTGCTGCCTGATGTTGCCCAATTTATCGCATCTTATTTGGCGACCGGAATTAAGATCAAAGAGGACAAAAAGGTTATCAAGACAGTCGCAGAAGAGCTTGCTTCTGGCATCCCAAAGGAGTCATCCGCTAGGAAGACCATTGAACGTTCTCATAAATTGGTAGATGACATTGAGGTTCCTGAACCGGTATCAAAAAGTCCATCCAAGTCTGCTGGCGTTGCGAAAACCACCGGACCTTCCGAGGCGGAGAAAGACGCAGTTACAGCAAAAATGCTAGAGGATTCTCCCGTCTCGACCGAGGATCACGCATCACTTGTGAGATGGGTTTCGAAGGAAGTGGACGAAGTAGTTGAAGGGGGGCATTTGGCATCACTGATAATGCTTCTATCATCTGAGCATCTGAGCGTGCGTATGGAAGCAGCGATAAATACATCCAAGTTTGCGGCCAAGCTCAAGGCTTCTACTTTTGAAGAGAAAGAGCAGATATGGCTTCTACTTTGCGAAGTTGTGGAGACGGCCAAGAAAATAATCAGCCAACAACCTTTAGCAACTGTGGTATCAGCTTTCGCTTCTCGCGCGATCAACGTTCTCAACGACCCGCTGCACTGTCTTTATCCAAAGATCAACAAATTTCTTTCGCAGGGTCCTACGTGGGAATTAGATAAAGTCCCTTTGATGTACAAAATCCTCGATGAATCGCCAAGTTTGGACGATGCATATTATCAGGAAGCAAGCTGGCTCCTCACTGGAATGCTTGCTGGCCTTCGAACGGAATCAGATATGGCAATTTATCGTAAGCGTCGTGTCTTCGAAAAGCTCTTCAGTCTTTGGAACAGCGCCTATCTCGCCCCGGGTTTGCGCGACAAGATACTGCGTATACTTTTCAGAGCGACCACAATCGAAGGAGGCAGCACCACGCTTATCACAAGGTTTAGTACAATGACCTGGCTCCAAGCGCAAGTTGCGTTGGGCTCGGGTATGTCGCTCAAGGTGTTGATGGAGAAGATCCTGGAGTCATCGGATAAAAAGCGAGTTGGGAAATGGGCGAAGGGTGTTGATATTGTTAAGGCGGATACTTTGAAGTTTTAGAGTTTTGTACATATACCCAGAGCTTTTGTGGCTTTACAAGACAAATCTCGCATATCACTTTACTTTGGATCCTAACAACTTTTTGGCGTAAGTATCGATGATGTGTTGTATTTTGTTTAGCCCATCTCAGTGGCGACGTACATCACGAGGGCTGTACGGATCCGTGATCGCGGGTGTTTGATGAGACGGGAGTTTTTGTATAAATTCACTCAGTGCTTCTAGCTTCTGTAGCCGACCATAGATGATAATCCTTGGGCCATATCCAGGATAATAAATATGGCATTCTGAGCCCTGCTGTAGGAGTAGAGTACAGGGGTATTTAATCACACCTGATTTCGGATGAGCATAACATATCTCCGTCATTTTTGGATACGGACCGTATATGGACCCCACAATTCGTTTTTGTGAATTCAAAGTCGAACATGTGAGAATATCAAGTCCTACTAACTATTGTCATGAACTCTAGCTGAAGGTGATTAGATTGTTGAAGTCTCAAGTCTGGCGATTTATTGCCTTGTGCAAGCCTCAGGCTCACATTCGGCTATGAAGCCCGCCTTGCACTAGGCAAATCAAGCAATACCTCACAAACACCATCAAACCGCATCCAAAAGCCCACCTACACCTGTACAACAGTGAGCCTTATTATCGAATACTTTTGTCTGTTACGCTATCCCTCATCTAATTGATACGACTACACTATCGCCCCCAAATATCTATCAGCCTCGATTTCGCAAGCACAAAAGGCAGTTTGCGCCTCGCGCTTAGCCTGCCTCTGCCTTCACAACAGCTTTGGGCAAGGCACTGGCACTTGCTCTCCTGTGCTTTTGCACACAGTCTACCCCACAACGACCCTGGACCACTGAAACCTCACCTTCACCTTCACCTTCACCTCTCTACCTCTGCCAGCTCATTTTTGTTTCCACTCCACCTTCTGCCACATCCAATCTATATTACCACAGCCTCCCACGAAGCCTATGAGTCCTAAGATAGCTGGAAAACGAAGGACTCTATGCCATCACGATGTCACTCAGATATACCACAGATGAACTGAAAGTCCTCAGAGAATCACCCTTAGTGAAGAAACCATCAAGCCTGCCGCCAGCAGAGCAATGGATGGGGTATGCTCAAGCACCTCGGCATACAGAACACATGCTAACATATGAAAGACCACCCGCAGATCCTACTCGTAACCCACCTAACGAGAGGACGAAGAACTATGATTCTGACCTGATTTTAGATCAGCCAAACAAACGACCAGGTGCTGAAAGGCATGTTTCTCGTAACAGCGCTAGTATGGGCTTCATTCATCACCCATGGATTCAGATATACTGACTTTGTCCAGACCCAGAAGACATAATTCTTGGCCCTCCCAAAACCTCTTTCATGTCAGCGACCTCTATTCGAAGTACTGGCAAAAGCTTCGACTCCCTTGACCGAACCCCAACGAGAGACACCGCTACACGCGAGAGATTCGATTTCCGCAGCAAAAATAGCGATGGAGATAATGATCGACGAGATGCACGCAATAACAACTTACGTGTGCGACGAAATGATGGTGATCAAGACAATGATGGGTGGAGCACAGTGAAACCCCGCAAAAGTTTTGGTAATGAAGGCGCAGAGAGGTTCAATGGAAGAATGGGCTTGGACAGACATAAAGATGATCGAAGATTCAAAGACCGAGAAGATCGTGATGTAAAGGATCGACCGCCTCGTGGTTTCGATACATATGCCAGGGACAAGGATCACGAAGACCAGGAGAGAGACGGTCGCAGAAATGGAACAGGCCGTGGTCGAAATGAGCCGTCATGGTTCAAGGATAACGGAGACGGACCAGCTCCCTCGAAAGACCGTAATAGTAATGGAGACAAGTTCATGGATCGCAGCAGAGGTTGGCGCGAAAAGGAACGGGAGGACAAGGAAGACAGAGGTGGCGATAGGAACGATAGAGGCGACCGACGTGAGAGAGGGGATCGAGGTAACCAACGATGGGATAGAGAGCGAGATCAGCGTCAAGAACGCGATCCCGAATGGATGGATGAGCCTCAGGAGGAAAAGCCACAAGCTCATACACAAGAAGAATTTCAGAAGTGGAAAGAATCTATGCAAGGAAAGGACAAGTCCACAAAGACTCCAGTGGACGATGGTCCTCCAGATAATGGTGGCGGCTTCTTTGGCTTGGAATCACCGGCACAAAAGGTCGAAACACCGCTTGCTATTGATACTGGACCGGACAAATTTTTCGGCAAGTGGGCTACTCCAAAGGACGAGGTCAGCCCAGAATCAGGTGTCGAATCTCGGAAGGAAGGCATTGCAAAGGCAAAAACTACAGGAAAAGCCTCTAGATTTACGTCGTTCTTCACCCCACAAGAAGAACCAGCACGCCGACAGACAGAACCACCACCACCTATGCCGATGCAGCAACAGGGCGGTTTAGAAGCGATATTCGCCGGAGCAGGTACCAATTCTTCATCGCAGTCAAATGCAGAGAAAGAGGCTTTCCAGATGTTGCTCCAGAAGCTTCAGATGAATCAACCACCCCCACAAGCGGGCTCTACCCCACCCCCAAATGCAGCAATGCAGCACCAAAAACCACCACTCGTTCAGGAAAAGCAGCAACATATCCCAATATCTACGCCCGAGCCATTTCAGCAATATCGGACTGAACGTCATGGCGAAGGTCGGCAGCCTGTCAATTCTTCTCATCAAGCAGTTCAAGATTTGCTTGCTCAGCGTCAAATTGCGAATAGCCAACCCGCATTGAGAGACCAGATGATGCATGATTTGGGTGGTCAGCGACAAAATGCAATGAGCCAAGCTTCACTTCGCTCCGATCAGTCAGGTAGAAATAGCCAGTCGGAGTTTCTTATGGGTCTCATGAAAGCAGCCCCCGAGCCTCAGAGATCAGAACAGGTTCTATTGAGAATGCAACCGGGTCAGAAGGAGCGACACATGCAGCAACAACATCAGCAGCAACAGCAACAGCAGCAACAGATGATGATGGAACGTGAACAGGAGATGCAGCAGCGCGAAGCAGCAGCACACCGGGAAAGAGAACGTTCTGCATCCCAACGCCAAATCCGTCAACCTCCACCGGGCTTCTATGACCATGAGCCACAACAGCAGGGTTTCCAGCGTGGCCCGCCACCACAGCATGAAAGACAACCTGGAAACCCGGTTCATCCAACCCAGATTTTACAACGCCCTGGGCCACCAGGACTTGGACCGGATATTGGTTGGGACCGTCCTACACAACAACTTCCACCTCAGCATCGTATTCCAAACATCCCTCCTCCACCTGGACTCGGAACCAATGGACCAAACCGTGCTATGCCAATGCCGCAACAAATGTTTCCTCCTGGTTTTCCAATGGGTAACTTCCCACCTGAAGGAATGCCAGGTCCACCACGAATGGGACCGGGAGGCTTTTTCGGTGCACCACCTCAAGCACCACCAGGTTTCTTGCCCCCAGGAATGAATGGCTTCCCTGGTCCCGAGGGAATGGCATTCGGTGGACCATTTGACGGAAGAGGACCTCCTCCACAAGGCAGTTTCCGAAGACAGTAGATAAATCTACATTACACACTTCTCATCATACATGATCGTAGGAAGATACAAGCTATCATGGGATTACAAAAAACCCTTTTCATATTCAGGGATGGATGGAAATATGGGCACACAAATGATGATTGATTGAAGGGTTGTTTGGGGGGCAGGCATGAATGGGAGAGGAAGGAGAGGCGGAGGGAAAGATCACAGTCAGCTCTTGTAACTATATTCTGTTCTTGCTGAGAACTAGGTAGAGGGGATGGATGGGTATGATGTGAGGGAAGGGGCGAGGCGAGCGGTTGTTTTTCTTGGGTCATAAAGTCCGCCTAGTCTGCCTAGATAGTACGTAAGCTGACCATTCCCCCTTCAAAGGAACTTCCAACTTTCCTTTAGGGGGGGAATGGTTTTATTCAATGAGAACTGTATCACTGTCATTAACCTTTTTCTTGCGCCTTTTCCTCGTTGTGTGGGATTACCTGGTGAATCTTAGGTCTTGGTGGAACCACTTGTAGTGGCGAGAGTGGTTAGGTAGTTAGCTTATAGGTATTCACTAGGAGATACAGTAGAAGGTTGAGCTGAATTACTGTGATTAATTAGGTACTATACCATGTGTACCCCACCTTTCGCTTAGGCAATAAACAGGAATAGTGAATGTGCTCTGAAAGTCTAGTCTTGTTCAGAAATGATAGATAGGATGGGAATATGATTCACTACCTATACACTTCCCCTCAAGCTATTAATTCACTACAGTCTAGCGATCTAAGGTTTATTAATTGCCCAAACTGGTTTTACTGTATTGCTAAAGACTCAAGTAATTATAGAGGTACAGCTACTAGATCTATATTATTTGGTTTCAACCTGTATAGTATAAGCTAGATGTCTTATACTAGGTGATTGATTGCTTTTCCTAGCTACTGTGATAGTTAAATTGTTAGAATTAGATAGTTACAATTTGAAAGGTTAGAAGATTATGATCTATGATCTACTAAGATTGATAAGTGATAGATTAATAATAATTAAAAGTAAAAACACAGATAAAAAATAACCGCAAGGAGAGCACAATAGCAGTATAATATGCACTGTATCCATCACAACAAAGGGTAAGAAGACCAGCGGGTCGCAGCAGATGAGGTAATTAGTGCAAATACAAATATAAAAATAGAAACAAAAAAAAAACACCACAGCTACAGATATTCTGAAAATAAATTACTGCATACTTGCTACGCACCCCTAACCCCCCTTCCACCCGCTGTGGATTAATAAAGAAACTTACATCTTCTCACACAGAATACAAGCCACCCAACTCCACAAAACCCCAACCAGAGGGAGGGAGAGAGCTAGAGAGAGAGCTGGACAACGTATATGTATATACTATACCAAGTTCAATGCCAGGCAACCATTCAACGAACCAATCAAAGCAAGCAGGCAGGTCCTCTCCCACCCTCACATCAGAAATTCGCGTCCGTTCGTCGTGCGGCTGTTTTTTTGGGACTAGCGTGCTTATTTCCTCAACACTTGCATTGCATTCCCCTACATGCTTTCTTGATTCTGTATACAACATCGCTATGCGTTCAACGCCTTGCCTTGCTATGCACACGATTCCCCACCCAGCCGCTGAAACAGAGATGCCCGCCCATAAATACACACACTCTCTCTCTCTCTCACCCTTTGGATCCAACAATCGACAATGCCATGTGACCAATTCGTTTCCTTCGATGATGCCTAGAGATCCACTCACCACTCAAGATTTATCCTTACGTTTGCCAAAGAACCCTCGTTTCTTCTTCTCTTTTTCTTCTCCATCATGCTTGCTTTTCTTATCTGGCTTATGGCCGCTCATCCCATTTTGAGGTCCAAGCTGCATAGGCTGTCGCCCACTACTTGGACTGGAATTCATGCTCATGGCAGCCATGCCCGCAGTCGGGGGCTGCATAGGAAGCGCTTTACCTGACATCGGCATTTGACCACCCGGTCTTCCTGCTTGAAGAGCACTAGGTCGTTGCTGCGTTGGCATGGCCTGTTGAACTGGTTGTACAGGACGAGGAGGAGGAGGATCGTTTTTCTTGAAAAGGTATTCGGGAGCTCGGGGTTGTGGTCCATCGATGGGAAGCCCTAATGTATTTCTCTTGGCATCTAGGTTCCTCATGTCTTGTACGAATGTTTCTGGTGTTTGCATGTGACTAGTGACTAATATGACGTCTCTTCCTCGGGTGTTGGCAACTTCATAACAAGATCTGGCTTCCGAGTAGGTTGCTCCTCCAGCCATGTATACGAATATTCTTTGTCTGTTGTCGACTGTAGACATCCGATTTCGAGCCCATGTAGGTTTCGCGCTTCGCAGAGAAGTCTGGGACTGCAAAGCAAGTTCCGTGGAGTTATCTGTTGGTGGCCTTAGGTAGGGAAATAGTGACTGATCCAACGTCCCTTTCGCCAGCTCCTCGAGCATCAACTTGACGTTTGGTTCAAATCGAGAAAGTGCAAATTCTTCATCCTGAGCGGTAGGAGCGGCCTTCTTTGCAAGGATTGGCGGCGCGTTAATTTGTTTGTCTTTCACGTCGGCTTTGAGTGTGCGGCCTCCTAGTAGGTCCAAATTTGTCACTACGTTGGCATCGGCCGTTGTGTATGGCAACCCAGAATGAAAAAGAAGCCTTTCAATATCCTCTTGTATCACTCCTTCACGATACAAACAATACATCATGATCAGTCGCAACCGGTCTGATGGGCCAACACTCGGATCATCAAGAATTCTTACAACCTGATCTGCCATATTTTTGGGCTTCCGGAAATCCTCGTCAAGACCCGTAGCTAGGGTTTGCTCTACTAAGGCAAGATCTGGCAACTTATGTTTTTCGAATATGTTCATGCATTCCTGTGCCATACTCAAATGCAAAGAGTATGCTTCTTTGAGCTCCTGGAATTGGGGCAATCCTGCCAACATATCCTTGATGGCATTCAAGCTCGTTGCGTCCCCTTCTGCATTTGTAAAATGTGGATTTTCATCGATAAACTTCTGAAAATCTCCCATTAACTTCTCGATCGTGTCCTTCATGTGTCGATGTCGGTTCTCTACCCAGATCTTGTCCTTTTCTCCAATTTCCATATCCTTTTCTTCTTGGGCCCCGGTGCCTTCGTTCACCACTGTGGTGTACATAACCTTTTCGCCTTCCTTTATGGGCAAGAGGTCGTGAGCCATAGCTTGATATGTGAATTCGTGTAAGAGCGGAGCCATTAGGTCGAAAGATCGATCAGCAATCATGAGCACCCCCTGTGGCCGGTTGCTTGGAGGTGGGAAATCAGGGTTGTATCTCATATATAAATCTAGTTCATCCTGGACCACTTGCGCCAGGTAGCCGCTGAGAATCCTTGGGCCATATTGATCCTGATCAGTCGGAGTTCGGGGTATGAAAGGGCGAGGTTGGAAGAATCGCACTTTTGGGTTCTCTCCTAGGGAGACAACACAATCTACTATCTAAAACGGGTCAGTCTCTACAAAGGTGTTGTCTGAAGTACATCTGTCTGACCTGTTTGGCAAGTTCGAACACATGTCCTTGAACGAGTGAGCTGCAGGTTGGATTGTATAACAATTGAAAGCTGTGAGGATCCCGGAACGTTATCAGGTTTGACTCTCGGGGGAAAAAGTTCACGGATATAGTTTGGAATCCTGCTATCTGTGCTTTTGCCATGTCTGAACGGTCGATTCGGTCGCGTATTCTGGGCTCTAGAAGAGACGTCCATACGAGGTAGGATCTTTTGTATCTATGGCGCTCGAAATCTGCCATCAGGCAATCGACGATATGTGGTTTGGGCGAGATGAGATATATAGCGTCCATGTCGGGGCTCATCTGCCTCCGGTCCTCAATCTTCTCAATATCTTGTGCAGATTAGCATATGTCCAGCAGTCTTGTTCGGCCGCACGTACTCGCAATGTTCTCGTTGAGAATATCATCTTCCTTGACCGCATTGTCTAATATCTTCTTTGAATATTCGTCGATGACCAGCACCTTCCACTACGGGCGGTCAGCAGAGCTCAGAAGGGGGTGTTTGAAGCAGGAATCGTACGTCGCCGCGGGTAATTGCTTTGATGGTACTGAGAATTACTGGTATCCGCGTCAGTTGCATGTACCAGCCAATAGTGAATTGTTGTCCTTACTTTCACGCTGCTCGCGGATCATCGAGAGCCCCATCTTGACGATTCAAAGACAGAGGCAGACACGGAGAATCCGCCTCGAACGACCGTCCCAGCTGCAGTCGCTCTATAGTAATGGTCGACACTCGAAGATGCAGGTCGTGAAGCATGAAGCTCAAAAATGCGCTTGTGTATGTATTGTATGTCTCGAGGGAAAGCGTCGTGTCAGGTAGCTCGGACTCGTGTATTGTGTGGATCATGCTGGTTAGCGGGGTGCTCAGTTGCTGGTGGTTGCGGCCAGAAGCATTCCCGTTTCGCAGCCGTCTGAAACACTGTGGCGGTGCAGTGTACCTCGAATTGTGGCGCTCAGGTTATTCAGCTCCCCTTTTCAACAAGCTAGTGAAGCGAGTTATATTTAGCTTCACTTTCACTTTCACTTTCCAAAGTCCTACGCACTTGAAATTTGTGTTAACATTACCATTTCAAGGGAAGATACCGTATTGATTAGTCATTCGTACCCAAGATATATTGAAATGATAGAGAAGTTTCCAACCTAGAACACTGATCATATCTTATAAGTTTGACTAATAACCCACTCCAAATTACTCCCTTTCGAGTTCATCCTTGTCGCAGTTTTTGGGTGCATCCTTGGTCATGTCTCTATGAATAAGAGGTGGTTGGTCGTCTAGACCCCCACCCACTTGTCTATTTGTTGGGCATTACTATTCAATACGACAAGGTTACTTTGGTCGTTTAACAGAATTCTGGATAGAACTTAACACCACGCTGTCATGTGTTATGTTGCTTCAGATTTAGCCTGATCTATGAGGCTGAATAAGTGCAATGTTTTCTAGAGGAATACACGTGTATGTGACTGACGACAAAAACCAAACCAAAACACGAAAACGTTTAAACAAGCAACTTCCAAGCTATCAAACGGAAAGGCCTCAATTAAATTGCGAAACAAGCAATCTTTGAGTTAAGCAATCAAGTTTCGAGACTTCAATAAACTGCAGAATAAGTAGCATAATTACTTAATAGTACAATGTCATGGTACTACGCTATAAAATATTTATATAAAAACAGTATTATTTTGACAGCGTGGGGCAACGAAATAAAGTGTATAAAAGCTAGATTGAGCTCCCTAAGAACCTTGAATTCAACAACATTTACTTGCCCTGGAACTCCTGAAGAGAATGAAGCCTTAAGCTAGAATAACACTAGAATGGAGACGTTGTGTCCTGTTAGACGTAAAAAAGTATTAAATATCTTGTCTTTTTATTAGCGTATGTTAAATACAAGTATTAGACTTTTTAATAAAATGAATTTACGATAATGGACTTGACTTTCATGGAAACTTCTTTCAATCTATATACCTTTTTTAATTAACTAAGATAAGAAAGTAGTTTGAGTTAAGTTACGCTATTGAGAAATAATTGTCCGTTAATTTTATATCCACTAGAAGCTTGCCTAGAGTGCTTTAATCCTTCGTTCTAGTTAGACACAATCAGTTCAGGAGTAATAACATTATAGGCTGTGCGCATACGATGATCGATAAAACCCTTCAATGTACGAAAAAATGCAAAATCGTTTCTGCTGCGCCTTTCATCTGGCTTTGGGGAATGGCGGGGAAGGAAAAAGCTTTCGTAATTTCACGCTCTAGGATCATATTTGTTTTCTTATCTTTATATGACTAACTTATAACAGCAGAGCTAAGAAGGGAAGGGCTCGGGTGTAGTTAGGATTGAAATAACTCAGGCCCTTGTCTACTAGTATTTTTCATATGTTTTCTCAACATTTGTAGAAACTATCTTTTAAATCTAATAAAAGTCTCAGCGGTATAAATTCGCAAGTCTTTCTGTCCCCTTAGAGGGGGATTATACTTCACCTGAAGGATTTGTTGTGGATGAACCCAGGCGTTGCATCCGAAATCACCCAGCCAATCAACGACTCCTAAGCGGAGGATGAGGTACAGTACCCGTTGTTGTTTGCTATCAAATTCGATGCCTTAAGGTGCTGAGTACTACTGCAGATACATGGAGATTTATTTAGGGGGTGAAAGACCTCCCATATGAACCTACGATCTTCTCTTTTCTTGGTTCCGACCAGAAATTCGAAAATGTCGCTCACAACATTTCTACCAGAAGTGATTTCGGGTACACCTACCTCATGGCTTCCACTCACTACTCCGTGGACGGTCCCCACTTCTTGCTCTTACGCTGGTTTAGGTGATGTAATAAGACTTACATCCGCGTTAATGTTTTCCAACGGAAACCTATCTAGCAGTCGAGTACCAACTGCTAGATATGGAGCTGGGATTGATTGTCTCCCCGACCAGGTTTGAGTTAGTGGAATACTGCCAAATCTGCCTCATTGCACTATTCGATTGGCCCCCTGCAATGCCCCGAAGGCTATACTACGGCGACGACTTTCGCTGTTGCGTCCAACATCATACAGATAGCTTGTTGTCCAGTGTGAGTATTTGGTTTTGATAGCATACCCCATAATTGACGATTTCTGAACTTTATAGTGCTTACACTCTTTCCGCTGTTCTTCCAGCCGGTGTTCCTGGGCAGTGTACATCAACCATCACAGCTGGTCAAACAGTTCCCTTTATAGACGTCGCTGTAAATACATCAAGCAAGTCTCCCGTATGCCTCACTATATTCCTTTCCCAGGAGTGTATTACCCTTCGAACTCTAACAAAGTGTCTAACTAAATATGAGTTGCCTCACAGTTAGCTGGTTGTAGCGGGAATTATAACGAGTTTATAGGAGTATAGAGGAAGTAGATTGCTTATAAAAGAAGTAACTAAATTAAGTGTAAAGCTTATCTAATTATATAGGAGGGAGTCCGAGTTTATAAAGTACTAGAGCGCCTATCCCTCGGCTAAATACCTATCCCCTTAGCTACGGCCAGGACCTCCTAATACAGGGGTAGGAACACCAATTTTCGTAGGATCTAGTAATTAATATTATTTTACTTCTATAGTACCTAAAAATGCACGAATAGATTCTATAAATTTAGGGACTCGTCGTCTATATATCGTACTCTTAGAAAGGTTTATAATACGTTTTAAACTTGTAAGAATACTACTAAATCATACTACCCAAGGGAACAGATATAGAAAGAGTTATATTAACCTTAATTATTAATAATAACTAAATAGCGGGAATACTATAGTAAACTACCTTTACCTATAACAGTTATAATACCCAATCTAGTATAATACTCTTGTCTCGATATGGATTTTTTCCTCGTTCCTCGGATCCCTAAAAGAGAATATATAATACCTAGTTATATAAAGAAAGGCTGTTTTCCTTACTTTTTATCAAAGTTAGTATATTCCCTTACTAAAGCGCGCTGGTGTTCTATTGGGTCGCTTACTATTCTTGGCACAGTGCATAAACCAGGGAGGTGCTGGCCGTAGTTGGGGGGATAGAGCTCCACCATACAGCAGTGGAGCGCTTGACGTGACCTGTCACGTGACACTAGAACTAAAATAAATAACATAGCTGCTAATATTGTGGCTCCGCTGCCACACAATGGTCAGATTTCAGCGCTCGCTTCGCCTTTAATTCCCTCATCATCAAACACCCCATCAGAGAACCCAAGAGAAACAATCTCCTTTGTTTACCCACTCAGTAGCTCTCATCAATCCGTTGGTAGTAACTGCCATGCCCATCAACGCTATCGTGGATGCCGTCCCATCTATTGCGCATGCTTTACTCGATAGCCCAATCACGTCTGCTGCTGTTCAAATCGTTACCGTTCCTGGCGAAACTCCAAGTAGTTCATCCGTACAATCAACTCCATTGAGTCGAGCTCCTCTTCCGAAAAAAGCGGTCATCGGAATATCTATCAGCCTCTCCGTCACTTTCCTATTCTTCATATCAGGCATTTGGATATACCGACGGCAACGAGCTAAACAAGAATTACGGGAGGAGATCACGGATGAGCTCCCTCGAGCACTGGGCTATAGCAACGAATTGCCAGGGGAAGACCAAAGAGTAGAGATCGATGGGAGGATGAAAGTGAGCGAGCTTTACAATGAGAAGGGTGTTGCGCATGAGCTTTCTGGGGTTAAACCAGCAGTTGAACTTCCTGCACATGTGGCTTCGTCGTAAAGGAGCAAAACAATCAACTGGGGACCTGTTTACTGAGTTATTTTTGCAATTGATTAACCTTTGTGTGTATTTTTGAACTAAAGTGGTTATGCGGATGCTTTAGAACAATTAGCGTTTTTCATTTTTCGGTAATCCAGGTATACTAGAACAAATTACCTGCTTATGCCAAACTTTTGGCTCAATAGCTCTCTACGGTATTTGCAGAGTAATGAGCAGCTCTCTTATTGCGTACAGTTTTCTACAAGTTGAAGGTGGCAAAAACAATATCACGTGACAACCCCTGAGAGTTTCTTTAGCGAGGTCCAAGGAATTTTGCTTTTTTCTTGTTCCTATATTTAGTCAGCGCCTTCAGATATAGCTTATGCATGTATAATAATTCTGATATTTAGTGGTATCATATTCTAAATTCTGATATCATGGTTAGGACCCCCACGATTTCACAGAAGTATTCAGTGGTCCTGATAGCTGCTCGCTACCTAGAGTGGCTTCGTCTATAAAGTTGGATTTTCTCAAAGCGAAGATTACTATTCAACGTGCCGCAAATAGATTACCTTTCTTCGAATCCTTTGCATCTAAATGGCTATGGGGTCCCCGAAACAGTTTCCAGCATAACACGTTTACTGTATGTCATGATGGGGGAAACTTACAACCAAAAATTCCAACTACTGGAAATTTAGAATCACATTTTTGTCACAAAGACGGGGGAATGGCTAAGCCAAGACACGGACATATCAGGAATTAAAGGTTTTATGATATCTAAAGGCAATCTACCTAGATCGAATGATATCTTTCTAAGTTTCCGTCTCAAAGAAAAATGGAAATATCATACGATCATGCAGCTGGTCCGTCAAGCGCGTTCTCATATTCAGATTCAGACTCACTGCTGAGCTCATCCTCCTTTTCCTCGCGTTCAGACTCATCTTCAGACTCGTCATTCTCAGCGTGTACTAACGGATCTCCTCCATGAATGTCTCCGAAGTCGCGACGAGCAATTGCGCGGCCTGACTCCTCAGACTCAGACTCGGAAGAGAGAGAAGACTCAGAGTCCTCTGTATCAATCTGAGCCGGGTCGACTGTGTTGGGTTCCGGTTCTTGTCTAGCTGCGATAACCCCAGTGTCACGGCGGAATACAGAACGACGGCTGATACCCCGACGAACGACTGGTGCGGCTGTTTCCTCAGACTCAGACTCAGAAGACTCGGAGGAGGATTCAGAGGACTTCTCCTCTTCAGCCTCAACCGTTTCGACGTTGGGCTCTGGTCCTGGCTCCTGTCTAGCTGCGATAGCGCCAGTGGCACGACGAGCCACAGATCGACGACCGATGAATCTGTAGTTAAGACCACGACGAGTGATAGGCTGAGCTGCCTTCTCGGCTTCCTCGTCGGCTTGCTCATCACGGTCGGATTCAGATGAGAGTTCACCCGCCTCCTCAAGGTCGGATTCGGATTCAGATTCAGATTCGGAGATATCAGTGTCTACTTCAGCCGGAGCTGGGTCGACTGTTTCTGGTGCTGGTTCTTGTCTAGCTGCGAGAGCCCTGGTGGAACGACGAGCCACAGATCGGCGGCCGATGAATCTGTAGTTAAGACCTCGACGAACTGGTGCGGCCTCAGCCTTCTCAGCAGCCTCCTCACGATCGGATGCAGATGAGAGTTCACCCGCCTCCTCACGGTCAGATTCGGACTCAGATTCAGATTGAGAGAAATCAGAGTCCTCTTCGATAGGCTGACCCGCCGGGTCGACTGTTTCTGGCGCTGGCTCCTGTCGAGCTCGGACAGCTCTGTTGTCGCGACGAGCTACGGAACGGCGGCCGACAAATCTGTAGTTAAGACTTCGACGAACTGGTGCTGCTGCAGCCTTAGCAGCCTTCTCGGCTTCCTTCGTGGCTTTCTCCTCGCGGTCGTCCCCAGATGAGATTTCACCCGCCTCCTCGCGGTCGGATTCGGATTCAGAGGCTGTTTCTGGCTCTGCTGGAACAGCAGCCTCAGCGGAGTAAGGAGTAGCAGCAGCCGGTGGGTAATATGGTGCAGGGGCTTGTGGGTAGGCAGGATAAGCCGGAGCAGCTGGGTAGGCATAGCCAGGATAGGCAGAAGCAGGAGCTGGGTACTGTCTAGCTTTAATAGCTCCAGTGTCACGACGAGACACGGAACGACGAGTTGCCTTTGGAGTTGTTTTCTTGATGTGGTCAGGGTTGAAAGGTCTGTATCCGGTTGACTTGAGTAATTTATCAAGAGGCACGTTGGGGTCACGAGCTTCAACTCCTGCTTTTTCGGCAGACCTAGAAGATAGTTAGTGAGATGGAACGAGCTGCAAGAAGGATAATCGTACTGAGCAGGAGCGGCGGTCACAGCCACTGCGGAAGTGAGGAGAAGGAGAGTGGTTGGAAAGTTAAGGAGCTGCATTTTGACGTCTGAATAAAATAAATAAAAAATCCGAAAAAATAAGGCAAAGATTAACGTATAGTTAAGCGAATGTAGTTGAAAGAGTGTGGTTGAAGTGAAAGAAGGAAATAACGGTAAAGCAGAAAAGAATGAGATGGAGAAGAAAAATATTCTCTCGCATTATCGGGAAGTTATATACATTCTGATCTCGGAATATCCGTGTCCCTTCTACACTTGGTAGAGTCTATTTCTGCACATTCAGACAAGGTGCTGCCTGGGTTCTGCATGGGTCATGAGGTCGCGAGACGTTGTTTGACCCATCTATACCCACTTCCAAGAGTTCGAATCTCGACTGGACCCCCACCTTTTAGGTACGCGAACCAATTGAGAGCGGCATAGAGACATTATAGTTCTTCCCCTACAGACAAGTTTCATGCGATGATACCGATACTGCAGGATTGTTAGATCTTCCTAGAAAGATGCGCCATCTTTCTGTGAGTATTCTTGTTCTGAACTATTGCCTTAACGGTACTTTCAAATTCCTTCTGATTATCTTAGAGGCATGGCACCAATCTAATTTACGTGTACCTTAGCCTGTAAGATACGAATACCGGGCGCAGCGGGAGATGCTCTTGAAGGTGCATATTTTCGGACGGTATATCCGTCATTCGTGCAGTAATCAAGTCTCTCGTAGAGACCCGCAAATGATAAGGTTAAGGACAAGCATTTTTCGTAAAAAAATATTTCTGGAACAGCACCAAAAATACACTTACTGCTTGGCAATCTTGGCCCTCTTCAAAATGTACATACTATTAAAAGTCAATAACATTGTCGCTAAGCGTAAGATATGACGTATGTTTGCTATTGAGGTTTTCTACCTGCTTAAATGCTACTCGAGCGCCCAGATACATTCCTGAGTCACCCAAGAAAAAATTCTCTTCAAACTTGCCGTCGATAATCAAGGGGAATGCCAAGAACAACCTCAAGACAAGAACAGCAAAAACAAATGCCGTACAAGTAGCGAGCTCGATATTAAGCATTGCCGGTGCTACCAAGTACAAAAGCAATCCTGAAGAATAACAATGCGTCAAAGTCATATGGAAAGTGTGGAATTGCAGGCCCTTAAAATTTGGTTTGTAAGTTGTACAGTGATACGATCACTGGCTTGTGCTGGTTTAAAACATGGGTGGGTAATCACACTCCTGTAAATCATGTCCGTGAAGTGTTTTCCACTCTATACATATGTTACGAAATTATTTTGAAAGCGCCGCACAACCCAACTAGTTATACGAGTGGATTAGAATAGCCAGCACGTGTAATCTTTGATCAACATAAAGATACTAGGACAATAAGGTCTTTTGTAAGATTTACCAGAGTTTTACAGTAATGTCACGTTATAGAAAATGCGGAGTGATGACCTGGTCTTATTTTTCTAAATTCCACGCGTTTTCTGCGAAAGAATGTAGGTGCAAATATCCCCTTGAAAAGCTGTCTACCTATTCCAAACACCTGGTAGTCTAAGACATAGATTCAAGTAAGCGATGTATACAGGAGATGCGTTGTTACAAGAAGTTTTCATGAAAGTTGTTCTTGCTACCAATAATTAATTCTAAATCATTTACTCTGTAAAAAGTAACACAACCCGGAAAATAGAACTTTCTCGTATGCAGTTACCGATTTCTCTTTCTCTCGTAGGGGTTGGCGGTAATTAATACTTAGTAAGTGATGTAGTACAGCCAAGGACTATATTTGCAATTTATCTTCATGCCTTCATTTTCACCATGGAAGTCTTCGCAAAACTCGGTCATAATTTCCGTCTGAAGTTTCCGCGTGAAGAGAAAATTCAAAAAATCCCCGAAAGTTAAGTTTAGATAATAAAGCGGAGGACTCCATTTTTCACAATGGCACAATTTTGTAAAACATTCCCCTGTTAAGATCACTCGCTTAGAGCTACGAACCCCTGATCCAAGCATTTCAAGTTGGGAAAATGGCCTTTGCGAATAAGCGATCCAATGGAGACACGTTTCTCCTCATTCGATAATCAGAGTACATTGGGTCGCTTAGACTTGGGCGCCGATAGGATCTTGCATCAGGTATCGTGTTATCGCGGTGAATTATTATTTAAGGTGTATTTGATACTCTAATTTATTTCTCTGGAAAATGACAATTATAGATATCTGAAGCTATGCTTAGAAAGTCGCAGAGTGAACTTGAGTCTGAAAATCGGTGATATTTCGCGTTAAACTAACTGTTCAAAAGTAAACAAAAGTCTCTTGTTCGCCTTCCAAGCTCCTCAACTTTTGCTAAAGTACACAGGTATTCCACAAAGCCTGGGGCAGATGATTAAATCATGAATTAATTACTATCAAGACCGTTAATGCTTTCTCTTCCATTCTCTGTATACCCTGAGATGAAAATCGCTTGAGAAATGATGTGAAAACGGCACTTGACGCAATGTGTGTAGCTAAATTTGTTCACCTCTCATTCTAGTATAATACAAGTTAGATAGATCATAAGTGGACAGTGTTTTTTAAATTTATCTTTATTGACAAAGGAAAGATCGTAAAAGATTGATTGAGTAGAGTAGAGTAGAGTAGCCGCAACTACTCTACTTTATCCGCTAAGTACTTAATAGTAATTAAGTACTATTACTTAGTACGGAGAGAGTCGGCCCAATATACCGTAGCGTACCTAGGGTGCTCCAGCCGGCTAGATTAAACTACCTAGGTTTATTCCAAGACCCTTAATAGAAGGTAAACAACAGGAATATACTCTTAGAATAGCTAGTCAAGAGTAAAACTAGCTGAAAGAGCTAGGGTTTTATTTATAGGGAAGGGTAGATAAGTAGGCTAGCATTTAACGATAGCTAATGTATACTTAATTATCATCTATAGTAAACTACTCTCTACTACTTAATTACTAACCAAGTAGTTGAGTAATCCTTTAATAAGCTGATATCTACTTATTAACTCACTTATAACAGGTTGTTTATATAAACTACAAATATATTAACAATTACTTATCAAGACCCCATCCGCTCTCGTGTAAACCTATCTACTACAAACAATATCAACACGCAAAAAAAAAAGTCCTTACCACCCACCAACCTCTCTATCGCCAGGTACCTTCTACAACTCTTATTCTATCATTCCTACAACCTCACACCTCCCTCCACCTCCCTCCACCTCCCTCCACCTCCCTCCACCTCCCTCCACCCCCTCAACTTACAGAAAAATGAGACCCGTAAGCCCCACGTACTGTATCACCAAATCACATAATCCACAAAAAAGAAAAGCAAGTATTCAGCCTTTCACGTTAAAATCTACATGCCTATCTACTTTTCTCCCTTCTCCCTTCCCCCTCTCTCCCCTCCCACCAAAAGCAGAATAGCCACCACCCACCCACCGCAATGCACGCAAAGTAAGAAAAAGATAAAAAAAAAAATCCATAACGTCCATTGCTTTCCATCGCATCGAATCGTATTCCATTTACCCACCCATCCATCCCATGGCAAAACGAGAAAGAAAGAAAAAGAAAAGGAACAAACAAGGAACAAAAACTCCCTTATACCATGTAAACGCATCAATCATCTCATCTCTATCTCACCCATACCCTCCATCCGCACCTCACATCCCTCCCTGCTCGCCAGAGGGACATAAGTGAATTGTAAGTCCAAGAATCCCATACCCTAAGGAACGAAAATCCTGCTGAAGCTCGCCACATCCCTTCGACAGCAAACACACTTATCGAAATTATTCATCGCCAGCGTGACCCGACAGTCATCACAAAGACTGAGACACCTGCACGGCCACACAATAACACTCCTCGGATTCGTCTGACAGACGACACACTGCGGCCCACTCTCGCCCATGCCCGAGGTGCCTCTCGCCCAACTATTCCCTCTATCGCCTTGTCTGGATGTCGAGCGAGCGGTGATGATGATGTGCTCGAGAAGTTGTTCCTCTTCCGCAGGTGTGAGTTTAGTGCCCGGGGCGTGAGAGAGGTGTGCAGGACGGTGCAAGGTGGTCATGAGGACTTTTGCGCGTTCGCGCTGGATGATGGTCCTGAAGCGGGAGCGCGTGACGATGTTGGGACTCGAGAGGTGAGCGGCGAGGGCGGTTGCTTCAGCGCGTTGTTCGGGATTTTGGGGATTAAGGAGTTGAGCGAGGTCGGTTGGGTTGAGGGGCGTGTCTGTGAGAGGTGAGGATTCGCGGGAAAAAGAAGGGTATCCGTGAGATTTCTGGGTTGGTGTTCTACGACCATCATCGTCTGAATCCCGGTCCCATTCCCATTCATATTCATCTCCTGTGGTAGAAACGGAGACGACACTTGTGGTATCGTCATCGTCATCTTCGTTTACATTTTCTTCGAAATCTCCACTACTATCATCGGCTCCCCACCAGCCTCCATTGAGCCACCATTTGTAAAGATGTGAACCTAGGTTATCTTCTTGGGTCTCATCCCAATATCCTTGATTGTTTCGAAGTCGGTTTCTTACCTCTGCCTCAACATCAATATGATCATCTTTCGGCAACGTCAACTCGCCATCTATATTGAGGAGCCAGAAATTCAAAGATTCGGGACCTTTGCGATCAGCACCCTTTTCCTTCCCAGCACCATTCTTTGGTCTTTGAGTGAGCCACACGAGGAAACGTGGACGAGATTGAATTCCAACTCGGGCCATACCCCTCAAAGCCAACGAAGCCCACCAACTGAATAGCAGTCTGTTGATACCCATGAAAAACTCCAGGGCCATTATCCATCTTCCACTCCGCTCTGTGGCCCCGACACCATCTCTCATCGTTCGGTCATGCCCCTTGATACCGGTTTTTTTCTGAGCCGTCATTTCCCTCGCGTAACCACTTGAAGAGTTTCGTAACATTTCAACAGGTTGATCTTTGACAGCCACTAGACCAACATTATCTGAAAAATTTCCGCCACCCATACTTGGGTCTGGATCGCGAAGTCTGAAATTAGGACCCAGCCACTGGGCACCGACAGCCTCGATTTCGTTTAATCGTTCATCCTCTAACCAAGTCCTTTCCTTCACATTTACACCACGGCTTTCATTGAGATAAACAGCTTCAGCCGCCATCGTCATTATACTGAATCCTGTTTTCAACAGAGCCGTATAAAAGTCCATGTGCATCGAAAGTCTTATACTGGATAGAGGAACATTTGCTTGCATGTTTTCGTGAGCATCTTTCATCCTGCGGAGAAAAGACCTTTCATGAGGAATGACATCGTCAGAGTCCTGTGCATTTCGATCGTTGGAGGGTGGAGCGAGTGCTGACAGAACTAAAGCAATCCCGTAAATTCCCATGCAGCAAATAATACCACATAGTACTGCGACGTGAGGAATAAACCCCACAATACAGACAGTTGGAAACCTCAGTAGGGTCTGATTTGATAGATCATCCATGGAAAAAGTCCATAAGCCCCATGCAATAGCCGACATAAAAGCCATGCCCCAAAATCCAGTATTGAGGAGTCGCATTCTCCCTTGCATGTTGAAAATCGCAAGTACGTGACTAGTAAGGTGATTCATACTTGAGAGGAACCCAACCAGCAGCACTTCTGCGGCAGTGTTGACTCGCTGCATGATCATTTTCCGGGTAATTGCTATCTCCTGTACTTCGTTGCCTGATGTTGAAGTGGAATTTGTCCAGGCTTTCGCCATCTTGGTTCCACCAAAAGAACCGAATCCCAACTGATTCCCAATCGCAGCATCTGCCTCTGCAAAAGCCAAAGAGTGTTCGAAAATGGTCATTCCCGTTTCGGCAGCTACTAGACGTCCTTGGACCGCACAAGAGATAGTTTCCACAACTTGGCTTAAGCAAAACGTTTGGAATAGAGGCCATAAACGAGATAGGGAGCCCGTCAAAACAACACGGGGCCTTTCCACAACTGACTTGGACTTTTCTTCGGGCTCTTCATAGTCCGGTGGTATCATATTCACAGCCAAACAGGAACTCTCATCCGTCTCTCCGAATAAGAGTGTTGAGCTCATGGTGTGTAGGAAGCCTCCATTTTGGGTAAACATCAAATCCGAATGCTTTGAGGCATTCCCCCAACGAAGCATGGAGAACTCCGGAGATGTCTGGCATTTTATGGATCGAAGTAAAGTGAGGGCTTGCGTGGCCAGCAGGATCATGGGAACGATTCTCACTAGAAGACGGATCTTCCATGGTAGTAATAGATTTCGTCGCGTCGACGCATATATCCCGGATCGATTTAGAACGAGAGCGATAAAGAAACAAAGTATGGCCCATTTACTGGTGATGTATCCAAAGACATTCCCCAAACTCCTCGCGCCCTCCATTGAGAACCTCGAGGCCAGGCCAATTGTTTCTTCGTCAACTTCCACCACTATCTCGGTTGCCGCTTGTGCCACTTCTCTCGCAGATGCTGAGCCCGTCGTGATTGCCTCCACTATGCCAGTAGTAGCCCCGGTAGCTTCTGGTATAACTCTCTGACCTAATCGTGCTCCAAATATGTTATCGACTGCTTCTGGGACAGGAAGAAGGGAGCCTAGTTTCATAAACATCCGCGGACCGGCCAGGGCGAGGTCTTTTGCAGATGGAATATATTGTGTGGCATTGAAGGCGGTCCAGTTTGCCGTCCAAGAACCAAGATCAAACCTGGCTGCGTGGTCGAATGCTGCAGCCATTGTGGTAGGCGGCGATCGTTCCAACTTCTGCGGCGTGAGTTGGCGGGGCCGTGATAGAGATAGGTATGGGGTCAAAAGCTAAAAGGAGGAGGAAGATTCCATGGCAGACATCAGAAGTTCACTTTCCTGCAAACCCCACGGGAATTGCGGCTTGTGCACGCGTTTGTCAATGGCTTATAAAGAAGTCTTGAACTGGTGGTTCCTGAATATGTCAGTTTCGTCCGGAGCATCCGTCTCCCGGTCCGAATGCGCCGAGGTTGAGACCAGGAAGTCACCTTCCAGCAAGACGGGATGACTCCGTACGTGATTATGATTACGCATGAGCAGCAGAAGTACAGGAGGTTGATATCACGAAGATAAGGCTACTATTCATTTTCATAAGATTGAAATATTTATTTTGAAAACTATGTACTATGTACTGTTTATGCCAATGTTGCCGTTCAGTCCCAAGCCAAGCACTGACTCACATGCCAGCCCATTCAAGTGTAAATGCTCTGACTGAATGTTCCTCGGACTCGTCATCTTCATCCTCTCCCCCTATGAGGAAGCCCTTCTTCACTCCAGTACCCAATCTTCCCCCACCCACCAGATCAAGCATAGAAATCTCTTGATTCCATCCATAACTGGTAGCAAGAAAATGACTGTGAAAACGTAGTGGATCACCAGGGTACACATTGTAGTTACATCCAAAGCGAAGACCAGGCATAATGAAGTATTTCTTGTTATGCAAGAAGCGAAAAAGAGCGTAGGAGGCTGGGACAACAGGATCAGGCGAAGGGGGAAGGGTGTCTTGCAAGGACGAGGAGGAGTATGATACGCTAGGTGTCATGGCGAACGGTGCGGGGTTCTCCCAGGAAGAAACTTTGGACGAAGTATCAGAGAACGCCGGGGACGCAGGACGATCAACACTAGAAAGAGAATCCTGGGTACTCGACATCTCAGTAGCATCAGGGATAGAGGAATCGTATTCGCGAGGCTTCTCAGACGACTTGCTTGCTCTCAGCATTGCTTGCCTCGAGAGAGCTTTGGCTGACTTTTGTCGCGACACAGCTGCTGCTGCTTGACTCATTCGCAGGCCTTCGTCTCTCAAGGATGCCAAATACCTCTTTTTATCCTCGCCTTGCAATGTACTGTAGCGATCTTTATGCCAGGCAACATCGTCCACAATGTATGCGGCTCCCTTTTCGATGAGTAGCTTAACCTCCTCAGGAAGAAGCTCCAGAGGAAGACCTTGGAACACATTCTGTTGAGGTGCTTGGGGAATGCCGCCGATGAGCACACCACAGATGTTGTGCATGCTGCGAAGGTAAGTTACAACATTGATATCGTATAGCAAATAGCGACCTGACACCACTGATATTGCGATGGGTTCCGTGACCATCTCTGATAGTTGCACCATTGTGTATAGAGAAGCCGGGTTGGTGGAGAGCGTTCTGTGAAGGTCTTCGGTCAGCAATTGATCAAAGCAAATTCGAAATTTGATTCAGAGGTGACAGGACAGGTCGATGATCATGAATTAAAACATATTTTAGGCATCATGTCCAGATAAATCTGGTGTCAGGGGATTGACAGATCGGTTTTGTAATCATATCGAAGAGGCAATTGACAGGAGGATAAAGGTTGGACTTACGGATTGCAATGGCGACCACACAAATCTGTGTGTGGTTTGTGTTGAGGAATAGTTTGGAGTTGAGAGATGCGAAAGACTTTTTGTAGCTTGGGCTTAATTTTTTCCCCACCGAGCCTTTCCTTTTCGGGAACTCAATCACGTGAATCACAGGATCAGGTTACCTAGGTAGAAATAGGAAGCGAGCGGCAACAAAACTCGGCAGCACCTCTTCATCAATACATCTCAAAATAAAGAAACAGCGTTATTAATAGAATCATTCTTCATTCTCACTGCACTGATGCTCAAGCTATCTATCCAAGATGCCAGGTTAACTCAAAAGACTCAATATTCGATCCCTTTGCAAGCTTCTTATCAATCCCCTCTCTCCATCCAAGAACCTGCAACCACATAACATCTTCAACCCTAGTACCTCAGTACGCATAGGCAGCCTTCTCACGTTTCTCATTAGGAGCATAAGCATACGCGGCTTTCTCTCTCCTCTCTTGTGGGGCATAGGCATAAGATGCCTTTTCTCTCTTCTCATTTGGTGCATACGCATATGCTGCTTTCTCCCGTTTTTCGTTTGGAGCATATGCATACGCAGCTTTCTCGCGAGCAATAATCTGGCTCGCTTCAAAGTCGATAGGTTGGGATGGTGCGGCAGAGATGGCCATGGCGAGGGCCATGGTGACGAGACTGAGGTTGAATTTCATTTTGGAGGTGTGTGGCTATGTTTCTTGGTTAGCTTGTGATTCTCTTTCCTTAGAAGTAGAAGACTTACTTTGAAATCTGTCGTTCCGGGTGCTTTTTGTTGAGGTATGGGGACTGTGGTAGATGTGCAATGTTGTCCTCAGTTTATTGGTAGGGTTCTGTGTTTTTAAAGATGTTTTGAAGATATTCCAGAGATATCGCTATGGGTATTTGGTTCTTGTAATTCCGGTTCCGAGATATCCTTATATGACCTCGCCTGGATTAGTATAGTTTTTCCTTTTCCGAGATGATTAGGAGATTGGAAAATTACTAACTCCCGTTAGTAACTTCCCGGAGCGGGATTCGGAATTGTCACTTTTTTGTATCATTCCGGATTGTGATAAATCCGAATCGGTACTGTGTCGGACTCATAACTTCTTTGGAACCACTGTTACTTTGTTGAATGCAAATCAAGTCTATGCAAGACTAGATGAATTGTATAGCAAACTAGGGAAAATCCACTTCAAGTTCTTGAGATAGCCTCTATTGATCGCCAGGTACCACAGGTCCTGCATAGCTCTAACACCTCAAGTTCATACAATTTCATTTTTTCAAATCAACAGAAATGGTGATAGCCCCAATCTTCTTCTCTAGCATCTCTAACAACCACCAGTTTCCCTTCAAACACCCACGATCCCAAAAATACTCCCTTCTGGCACCCCCACCAGACTCACCAGAACCCCTCCCCGACCCAGAAAACTCCAAGATCAGCCTCACAGCCCCAGACCATCAATTTACCCCCCAAAGATCCCCCAAACACCGCCTCATCGAAATAAGCACCGCAATCCTCCTCACCTCCCAAACACTTTACAAACACCTCACCCAAGTCCCCCACGAGCTCGCCACCCAACAAGCAATAACATCCATCTACGGCCTGGATCTCTCGCCGGTGTATTCATGCGGCAAAAACAGCACCGAAGCCATAACCATGCGTTGTATCTTCGATATGTCAGCATCCGGCTGGACACAACCGCAATGCACGGATGCGGAGCTGATGGCGCAGTTTGAGGCGGGGGGATGGAGGTTCTGGGAGGATAGGGAACGCACGGTTGAGGTTGGTCTTGATCGTATTGCGGCGAGTGCTAGTGAGGAGGAACCCAGGGAGGTGTTTTGGAGTGAGCCTGGGTTTCATGAGAATCATTGTGCTTTGAGTATGTATTTTTTATTTTTTGTCGTCGTCTTTTGCTTCGTGATTCTTGAGTTAGAAGGGCGTAGATGTCGGGTGTGTAATACTGATCTTGGTAGTGTGGGAACAATGCATAGAGCGGCTCAGAGGGATTGGAGGATGACGACTCATATGTTGAATTTTGAACATACGAGGCATTGTCGGGAGGTGATACAGAAGGTTCATGAGTTTGCTACTGTTGGGACCTAGAGAAAGAAGTAAATAGTAATACCCCTATATTCTATCTATAAAAAAACATTCCATGAAATTCGGGGAATTATTATGAATCCCTTTCCTTACTACCTTTCTTTCCCTTTTCCCCGCTTACTTCAAATAAAAATAAAAGTGAAAAATAAAAAACTAAACCCCCTGCCCTGAATAAAGCCAGAACCCTTCTCTCCCCTTTTCTTCTATTTTACTCGTATAGTAAAAGTTAACTCTGTATTCTATCCTATTCCAATTAAATCTCATACTTCTCTATAACACCCCATATCCTTTGATTACTTCCATTCTGTAAATAGATATTCACTACATTTACCCCCTCCCGTAGATATAACCTTAAGTGACACACCTCACACCAAGTCACAAAATTATATGCCTGCGTAGCTTAATGGTAACATTGAGTGAGAACTTTACTTGAAGGTTGACTAGTCAAACCGCAAAAAACTCAGTTCGTCTGGTTTATTGTCCGAGGCCGCCTTCTATGAGGGTGAGGATTTTTTTGATATTTTTGGGGGGGAGATTGGGTTTTGCTGGGACTTTGTTTTTTTTTTGTGAAGGGGGAGGGGAAAGGGGGTGGAAGGGAGGGAGATAGGTAGAGGAGATACTTATAAGGTGGGAGTGAATATATAATATTCACGTGATGTTATATTTATAACCCTCTCTATACAATGGTCTGTAATATTGTATCAGTTCGTACCAAGATTCAAATGAGTGGGAGGCTTTATCTTACCAACATGTATCTGAGCATTCGAACTAAGGGTTTCGGGGTATTTGACGAGTACATTCGTTTTCTTATCGTGTTCTAAATACAGTCAGCAAAAAAAAAAGAGATTAGAGGGAGAAAGGCATACAAGGCAGTGGAGACTGTGGAAGACTTCAATTCTAATTTTCATATCAGTCGAAACGCTCTCATAATCGAACTGTAGAGTATATGGATAGCAATACTCAGCAACATGCTCCTCCATCCCATCATCTTCCCAAGGATTCCCTCCAATAGATGTCGCTTCCTCGCCACTAATCCTAACATCATTCTTCTCGACTGATACTGTCAGCAACATCCCAAACCGCTCTCACACATCATATATTGACATACTATTTATCAACCTCCTCCAATTACCATCCACCTCCGTCTCATTCCCCACAAAAACAGGTTCCTCCGGATCGAAGACGCGGAATATCGTCGACTCGTCCACGTAATCAAGACTGCTCGAGAACTTAACTAGCTTTTTTGATATCGCAGAATGCGCCGGAACTACATTATTTCATCAAAGTCAGAATGGAACTAAACTCTTCATGAATTGGAAGGAAGGTGAGAATCCAGTACCAAAATCTGTGGATGTCCAGCAATACACTTTCTGTGTGGTGAGGAAAGAGATGGCATTATAGGATAATAGCAAGAATAGGAGGATCCATGGGAGAACAAGACGGGCTGTCGCACTTGATGAATATGATTTGTGAGAGCTTTTTGGTGGGATAAAGGGGACCTCGTCGTAGAAGGTATCATGGTCTTGCGGGGTTTTAAGGTTGTAATGCGTCATGTTTTGCTTGCGACAATGATAATTTTTCTTTCTTTGGATACGAGTACTATTCAACTTGTATTTTTCTTGGAGAGGACCATGATGGGATGTTGCACGGGAAAATTATGGTCAGGTGTTTCGGCTTTCCTATTCGGAACCGAGGGGTCGGAATTGCTTCGGTACTGCTCGCTTACTGACTCGAAAAGAAGTGTAGATCCTCACACACATTTTAGTATCCGAGACCTCAGTAAGGTGTAATATTTCTCATCTAGGCTTTGGGATCGGCTTCATCGTGTGATTGATTTCAAAATTCTCTTATCTTGTGAAATTCGTTGGTGGTGATCAATACAAATGATTGCCCTCCAATCTTCCTTATCTCATCATCACACGAAGTAGAGGAGTAATAAACTACTTGATAGTACTCTTCATATCATCACAGTCTATGGTAAAGATTCCACTCTTAATTTATTGGTTTATCTTCAGAAAGACTTTCAGTGCTAGTTAACAGAAATGGACGAGGAAACCGAGATTGCTCTTTCCAGTCCAACTTCCGAAACAGGACTTCTATCTCCTGGAGGAAAAGCATCGTATGATGATGAATATACTCTATCTCCTTCTCAGTCGTGGTGGAAGCGGAATCATCATCTGTGTTTTTTCGCCTCTACCTTAGCTTTTCTGTTTTTGCTTGTGGCCTGTTTGAGTGCAGCGTCAATACTTAATTCGAAGATGAAAGCCGGGTAAGTCTCTATGATGAAGATCCGTAACCATAGAAGCTGACTTCGACATAGCAGTACACCCGAAGCACCATCTTGTAAGTACTTAGGTCACTTTATCGAAGTTGCAAGACCATGATATTAAGTTTCATAGGTGAATCTCTAAGTATCCGACAAGAATGGCGGCAACTCTCAATTCCCGCTCGAAAATCCTACCTAGAAGCAGTGAAATATCTTACCACAAAACCCTCTCGTCTGAACCTAACAACGAGTCTGTACGACGATTTCACAGTCGTGCACAAGAAAAGAGTCTATTCCGTGCATCATGTTTCTGCTTCTCTACCATGGCACAGATATTTCTTTTTCATCTTTGAACAAGCACTGAAAGAGGAGTGCGGATACGAAGGTTCTTTACCGTATACTTCCCGCTCTAACGAAATTTATTTCAAGCTAATGCTGAAGCAGGTACTGGGACTGGACATTAGACTCTAAAGACCCCTTAGCATCCCCAATCTGGGATCCCGAAATCGGCTTCGGAGCAAGCAGGATCATTGTATAAAGGAGCTTTACAATGTCAGTAGTGGGAGGCGTACTTTAGCTACTAGATCACTCCCAAGGGCACTTACCGTGGCGACTACAGCCTAGGTATCTAAGTAAATCAGTCCATATGAAACGAGCCTCTATCTTGAGAGAACTCACCTGAAGTTTCGTCACTGAAGCTGCTCCCGGAATAAGTTCCCATGTCGACTTCGAAGCGAGATGAAGTACTTTCGTGAGCGTTTCAGATCACCCTTCTCAAGTAGACTAAGTAATACCATACTATTTAGTAGAGCAGCTTCTTCAGTTATTGTCTTAGTTCCATTGGCATAGGACTTGCTTAAGACTTTGTTGACTTTATCCTTTGTCAAATATGAACACACCCTGCTTAGTTCAGCACATGGCTTGGCAACGAAACGCTAGACAAATCACTAACAAATGATAGCATTCGAAAAATGCTATGTGGACCAGCTGATTATTTTCGCGAGAAAACACAGAGGTAATAATTACCTTCCACATATTGCTCTACCGTCTCTTCTTTGTCTAAATCCGCTATATCTATGCCGGAGGAGCCGTGATTATGGCTGGTCACAGCGGGGGATATGTAACCTTTTGAAAGTCTCCACTTCTATATCACCTAGCTTACTTGCGGATGCAAGAAACAATAAGAGGGTGCTTGCTAAGGGCCTTGGTTGGTTAGAGCCATGGCTTACATATTTTAGAACGCAAACGCACATGTGAACTCAGAGTTGGCTGATGATAAGTCAAGTATTGAAATCACAATCCGTAAAAGAGCGACTACGTAAGCTACAAATATGGCACCCTCTAAGAGCTCCTCGTAGAGTTTCGTTCAGAAAGATCCATAGAACACAAGAACACTAGAGCATTTCCGAGCATATGTTACACACTGTGCGTCAGAGTACCCTGAAAAAAACAATAAGACAGATATCAAGCTATTCTTCATGCGGTCAGCTACCAGTGGAATCTTACAAACCTGATCTGTACGTAGCTGATTAAGATAAACTTAGGAGAACTTTAGATCTGAATCAAGGCTAGATTTGAGACATTCCTCATAAGGCAGGTAAGTTGGTACTGTAACTTTCTCAGTGTAGCATAGATGATCATATCTACAGAGCAACCACCATTTTTATAGACATGAAAGCATATAGTCGCTGACAATACTATAGTCTTTAATAACATGAAGTGGGTTGTCAGCAACAATAAGGTTCGTATCTGCAGAAGCTCCTCAAACCTTTCTGAACCCCACTCTGAGCCCCTGATAACTCGCTTGTTACTAGGTTGATGTGTATTGTGCATGTACTACGATCACACAAACACCTCAACATATCATAACTTACAGCGATTCAATACGCGAAAATAATTGACCACACAAAAGATGGATTTCGCACCTACTTATGGACCAAAACCCTGTTGAAAAAATAGGCTTTTGAAGTGCTCTTTGGGACTCTCAGCAGGGCGTTGCTCTGCCAGATTTGCTGAGTGACAGGCTCAGGCCCCCTCTCATCCAGCCCCCTGTATCCCCTCTTTTATTGATAAATGAAAGCTTTAAATTAAGGCGTTTTAGTACCTCGAAAGTACGCCTTCTCTTGCGTAAGAGGAGGTGGAAAAAGGTTACATTAAATATTTAAGGCGCGAAGTAAGTGCTTAGTTAGCGACCTACTCCTACCCTTCCTAAATTATACTAAGATAAGACTCGCTTACCCCTTTTTACGAAATATACTTAGACCTTTAACTTTTTATCGATTTCAACCTACAGTTTTAACACTTCTTTTCCAGGGTGAAAACAGGCCTAAAAAGGTTACGAAATCCGTCTAATAGCTATTAAGCGTATATACAGTTCGTTCTTATAATTTTCTACGGATCCCGCAATTGCTTCAAACAATACTACCAAGCAAATCAAGCTACAAATAACGCAAAGTCCCAGCAGCAGCTATCAAGTCTCACTTCTTCTTCCTTTGTCCAGGCAGACGACCTTGATCATGATGTGTCCTACAAAACCTATTCGGCGGAATCACCATCCTAGAACACGGCGAACCACTCTTAGTCACCCCATTACACCTCTGGCGCTTCGTGTAATCATACTCTCCCCTCTTAAGCTCAATCCTCGCATCCTTCACCAACTCCGGCGTATACCTCCCATCCGTATCCGTCCACTTCCACCCCCAAGGCGCAGTGTACGTCCCGGGCGACGGTAGTCTCGGCTGTCTCTTCATATTCGGGTCCACCTCCAGCGTTGGCGGTACCCTATCACCTCTTGCATACCTCCATATCCAACCTCGTGGCCCCTTCGAGGTTTGAGGGTTCATTATGGCTGCTGGAGTCTTGGGTCCCCGGTATACAAGCTCGTATTGTGGGCCGAGACTTCGAGGATCTCTTTCTACCCAATAATGGTCTTCGACTATATATGAGCCGGGCTCGAGATGGTGTTGGATTTTCGTGTAGACGTCCATGCCCTTCCTTCGTTTGGGTTTGGGTCTTTTGATTGTCCACTTGGTATTGATGAGTGGTCCAGAAGCACTGCTCTAGTACCACCTACTAACTCTCCTCGTTCTTTGAGCTCGGCTTTGAGTTGGTCAACGTTCATTTTGTTGATCGCTTCCTCATCCTTAATCTCATCATCGTCCGACTCAGTGCTTCGGCTCCTTTTCCCTGGATTTTCCTGTTCATCGCCTCCCTTCGGTTTCTCACCACCAGCCCCCCCATCATCCGTATCACTCCCACTAAAAATTCCAAGCGAAACATCATCATCATCCCCCTCTACATCCAAAATAACAAGTTTAGCATTCTCAAACAGTCGAGCCATCAAATCAAATTTGGAGCCTTGCACAGGAAGACCGATTCCCACAAGCTCCATTCTAAGCTCATACTGACTCATCCCATCGTATTTTTCTGCCGAATGCGCATTGATCCGCTTGACAAGATCGGCATGAAGGCCCTCTGTCGAGATGCCGAGTCTATCGCATTCTCTTCTCAATTCTTGGGGACTCAATGTATCATACCTTGAGTAATCCACGAGCGCATACTTTACTTCATCGTCGTCGGTTGCTGGTGATGTGGTCTTACCCTTCTTCTTCTTATCTCTCTCCTCATCTGAGTTCTCATCAATACCCCGTCCGTCTTTACCGCCATCTTTCGCTTTACCACCTCCTGCCCCTTTACCATCTTTTGTCCCTTTAGTACCCCCCTTAACAGTTGGCTCCTTCGGTGGAGGTGGAGGTGGAGGAGCTGGGTTCCATTTCTCCTCGGCCTCAAAAACAGCTCTTGCCCCAACAAACAGACGTTCAATCAACATCTCTCTAGTCGAGAATGCCTTAAAATCCAGACCCGCTCTGATAAGCAGGATCTTGATATCGGCAAAGGTCATCTTCTTGTATTTCACCTCCAAGTACTCGGTGACATCGCGAACCAGTATTGCATGTTCAGTATCGACAGCTACAGGGATCCGCAATCTTGCCAATTCCTTCCGCAGATCGTCCTCTGGAAAGTCTTCGTATCCCGAGTCCCGGTACGGTTTCTTCTTCTTCCCCTTCCCCTTCGCTTTCTGATCTTTCCCCCAAATAACCGCCATGTCCTTCCGCAATTCCTTCTCCTCTTGCACACCCGTCACCAAACGCTCGATAAGCTCCCGCTTCGTCCCTCTCGTTGGGTGTCCGCGTTTTCGGCACTTCTTTTGCAACTCTCGAACTGTCAGGCCCGCGAAATCTGAGTCATAATCATCCAAGCGTTCGACAAGCGATGCCTTCCTGCCAGTCCGTTTCATTCTTCGGACTTTGGATTGTTTTGCTAGCCCTTTGACGGTTAGGGAGGCCCAACCAGCAGCGGGTTTGGGGATTTCTACGGGTTCATCGTCGCTGTCGGATGATGTTCCTGCTGCCGCTTTCTTTCCGGCCTCTTTCTTTCGTCTGTCCATATTTTATAAATACCGGGAATATTGTTTGATTGGAATCTTTGAGTGGGTATGGAGGATCATTGATTGAGTTTTGAAGCCATGGGTTGTATCTTTTGACTTTCGACGATTAGAGAGCATTGTATGAATTTCTTGGTGCAGTTGTCTTTGTCAAAATATTATTATTTGTCAAATCGTGGAGTTGGGGCTTTGTGTAATGATATTCTGCTTCCGGTCAATCATAATTCTTTGAGTGATATCCTGAATTGGTCAAGTTCAGGGTAGAAGGCTCTTCGGGTCCTGGAAAAAACTTCCTATTGTGTTCTTCATAAGTTGTTTATTTTCGTAGAACCTACTTAGCGTATTAGACTCGAGTACTTACAGGTAAGTTAAGTAGCTATATTTAATTAACTTAACTTAAGTAGTAAAAACCGCTATTTTACTTAACTCGCTAAGTACTAGATAAACTTATAAGTAACTTAACTTTTTCTTATTCTAGAATCCCCTAAGACTAAGGTTTCTAGAATTAAATTAGAAAAAAGGATAAGTAGACCTAGGCTAGCGGGTACTATAATACTTCTACTTCTACTTCTACTTCTACTTCTACTTCTACTTCTACTTCTACTTCTACTTCTACTTCTACTTCTACTTCTACTTCTACTTCTACTTCTACTTCTACTTCTACTTCTACGATTTACTTATAGGCCTATCTTAAAGGTTCGAATAATAAAAGAATCGTTTAATAAAATATTAATTAATTTTAAAGTAATTTATAACAGGTACCTTAGTATTATTGCAGTAAGTAAGAAGCTAGATGTAGTATTATAATTCATTTATAGAATCATTAATTATAGTCTCTCTTAATATAACCTTCTAAGGGCAAAAAGATGTCGAGGTCGAGGTCAAGGCTTGGAAAAAGGAAAGGGGTGCTATAAGTATCTTTTTTTTTTTCTTCAAACACTAAATAAAAGTAATAATAAATCTCTATTCAGTCTATCAGATCTATCGAGTATGTATGTAAAAGTTATCTATCAAGGTAGAAGTACTGTAAGGTATGTAAGACCCCGAATATACATCTCCAAACCAGGAATCTATGTAAAAAACCACTCGTTCAACACACACCCCTCATCGCTCAACCCTCACTGTCCCCCGAAGCAGCCCAAACAGCAAACGGCAAGACCCTATGACACCCCCTCTCCATAACCTCCCACTGCCCCTCTCCCTCCTCACCTCTCGTCACAACCCCCCTCCTCATGAAAAAGTCCACCAAGCAAAGCGCACAATTCGGTTTAAACGCTCCCCGGATCAAATGCCCGATAGTCTCCTCAACAGTCCAACAATAAAACGCCTCCACCTCTCCGTCCTTGATCTTGGGGATGACATCGTTCGGTAACTCCAGGTCATAAATATACTGTATCTCCGGCATGATAAGGCCCGTTTCCCCACCCGCCGCCGCGGTACGGACATGAATGTACGAGACCGTCCCTTTCGGCTGGATATTCGCGCGAACCAGATCAGAAGAGAGCGAGGCCTCCTCGTCGGCTTCGCGGATGATGCTTTCAAAAGGACCTTCGCCCGAGGAAATACCTCCTGCGACGGTGTTGTCGAGCATCCCTCCATAAGTCTGTTTCGTCCTGCTCCGACGCGGGATCCAGAGTTTGAAATCAAACGCTGAGCCGGATGTGATTTTTTCGTCGTCGCTAATGGGGGTGTAGCATGTCATGTGTACGCCGTAGGTGTTGATCCCGAATAGAGGGCTAGCGCTACGCTCCATGGTGCATAGTAACTCGTTGTTGGGTCCGTAGATGGGGTAGAGCTCGTTGCGCCAGCCGGAAAGGACGGAGAAGGTTTGGTGGTCGCCCCATGTTCTTAGGATCTTTGCGACAGCGGCGGAACGTAAGGGTTCGGTGGGCTGGGTGAAGGCTTTTATGGTGCGGGTTGAGGTGTTGATTTCAAATTCTGATTTAGTAGTAGGAGGGTTGGAGGGGTCATTTTCGCTCTCGGTTGCGGTAAGGGCTTCGATGAGCTTGTTGGCGACGGGTTCCAGGAGGTAGCCCACGGGGATGGGGTCTGCATGGTTTGGTGAGGTGGTTGTTAGGGTCCAGAGTGTTGAGAGGAGGGTGTTGTGTTCCGGGGTTCCGGGGTGGGGAAATCTGTGGTTATGTTAAAACATGTATCTTGAGAAGAGCAGTTTGATAAGGAAAGGTATAGATATGCAGACATCTCCTTGGAATTCAAGGAAGTTGTAGATAGGAAGTCTGCTAGCATCATGTGGAGATGGAATTATATCAATATTATATATACCAAGAGCTGCCTAGCTTGTAAGTTCAACGTTGGAAAATGCACAAATATCCAAACCAAAAATTCTCAACTTACGCATCACATTCCTTGATCAGATCCAGATATGACTTCATCTTGTACACCTGTCCAGATATTACAATATCTACACAAGATACCAAGCCAAGCAGTCGAGAGCCCGTAAGCCAATTTCAGTATCGGGCAAGTGTCGTCCTCTGATTCCACCTAGGTATCTGATCAAAGGCAAGTATCTTGTACAGTACAATATGGCGACTCTAGGACGGAGATTGGACAAGAAGTTGTATTTCGTAGAGAAGCAAAAAGGTATGTCAATCCAAAGGTTGTAGACTGTCAGATATCTCCTCCACTTGTCTTATATAATGAGCTGAGGGGCATCGAGGGGTACTGTTGTGAATCACATCCATGCGCCAAAACCCAACAACGTGTTGTCCCAATCAATCAACCTTGACGCAGGCCAGTCAGGCTTCAAGGTTGACAGATCTGATTAATCTGACAGGGCAGGAGCACCATAGGGCGCCCAACGTCAAAGGCTGAGGTGACCCCGCAGCCCCGCAGCCCCGCAGCCCCGCAACCCCACCATAGAAGCTAAAAGTGCGCAAACGAAGCTTGTAGCAAGCTCCCTGCATATCCATCAATTATTATATACCTACCCACTCACTCACTCACTCACTCACTTACTCATGCACAACCTCCCAATCACCAACCACAAAGACAACAAACCTCCAACAACCAAGTCACAACACAAGTAAACATCACACAGAGAAAAATGGAACAACCACCCATCCCCCAATTCTTTGGCCTCATACCCACCGGCCACGCCCCAATCCTGACACCCACCAGCGCACCAGCGCAAACATCTCTGGTATATACAATCCCCCTCGATGCCTCACGGCCCTTCTCGCATATCGTGGTGTTCTTGTTACCTGGTGAGTATCTCCTCCCTGCCCCTTCATACACTCCCTTCCCCCCTCTTCTCCCTCCCAAGTCACACAAGGAAAGAATACAAACCACCACAGTCCAACAAGCTAACACGCATGCGAAAACCCAGGAATTGAGCTGCCACCCGACACCGCAGCAGCAGTCTACATCTCGCTCCCCCAATCCCTCCCGCAAGCCCAAGCCCAACCACCATTTAAATTCCTCGGCGGCATCGGCCCCGGAAAAGAAAGCGCCATATTCAAGATCTCCCCCTCTCTCCTCTCCCCTTCACCAACCTCATCCTCCTTCACACCGCCAACCCTCACAATCGGCATCTCCATCGAGCCCGCCAGTACTGTCGCATCTCAAATCGCCTCCTTACAATCGCAAAATGCAGGAGATGGGATGGGCGGGGAAACAAACGCGTTAGTACTCGCGAATAAGAAACCCGATACGTTGATGTTGGCGCAGAGGATTATTAAGAATGCGTTTAATTTCCTGGCGAGTTTTAGTGGGAATTTGGAGGGGGGTGTGGAGGTTGTTCCCCTGAAGGCTTTTGAGGAGTGGTGGAGGAAGTTTGAGGGGAGGGTTAGGAATGATCCTGGATTTTTGGAACGTGGGGGGGATTGATGGTTTGAAGAGGGAGGTGTGGTTGTAATATGTGGGGGAGGTTGTAATGGGGATTTTAATTTGGGGGGAGGAGGGGGGGTGGGGTTATGATATTTCCTTGGGATATGAGTGCTTGAGTGAGAATGAGGTTTGGATGTATGCATGGGCTGGAATGGAGTTGGGAGTGTGTTTAGGGTTGATACCAAAGAGAGGTTCGATTTACTGGACCGCGTTGAAAATGAGCTTGATGGAAAGGTTTGGAGATCCAATAGGTCCTGAATTTACCCACACCGATTAGGATAGAAGTTTTTGATAGAGCTCTGAAATCCTTTTTAACATGGGCCCAGGATTGTGGGGTGTATGCCTTGCTTTCCTAAATCATTTCCACGTAATTATAGAACGGATATCTTGAAAAGCGACTGATGAGTATAGGAGAAAACAGTGCCTCCATTCTTGATATTTCATTCTATATCAAAAAGCCAACCACAAACCAAACTCATGAGCTCAAATTGGCTCTCTTTGGTCAGGTTCTCTCAACAGCACTTCTTGCGCTTTTGGTATCCGTAACGCCCAATACACTGGTGATATGCATTGTGTTGTTTTTCTTCCCGAGGTCTGTCTGCACTCTTTTGAGAGTTCGTGTTCCCGAATGCATCATCTATCATTATTCCATTATTCTGTCCCGCCCAAGTACATCTATTTCTTACAGAGAAGATAGACGTAGTCGACTCGTAATGGGGTGAGTTTCTTGTAGGGTCCCTCGAGTGCCATTAACAATCCACCGAATGAAATGTATGCCTTACTGTATTTCACATTAGCACAAGATCTCAAATCACACATCCACTCCCAACAAAGACCACCCCATCACTCCACCAAGTCACGAAGAAAACCAGGAAAAATCTCACATCGTATCCCCATCCGCCGACCCATCCTCAAACTTATAAATCTTCCCATGACAAACATAATCAAACATATCCGCCATCGTGGGCTCCGCATCGCTCCGCGCAACATCCCTCCATCCCCGTCCGTCATCTTTGCTTCCATCCAGCGCCAGACTCGTCGCGAGCACCACGCGCATGTTCTCACCCACGGAACAAGGGTACAGCTGTAGATTGATGTCTAGCTTCATCGTTGTCGCGTTGTCGCCGCTGACGGCGGAGAGACGGCATACACGGTCGTATTTGGAGTGGTCGATGGCGGTGATGGTGAAGTTCTCGTCGAAGAGTTGGGTGTCGCCTGTTGATGCCATTTTTGTGGAGTTATAGAGTTCGGTTTTGGGGGCTTGTGAATGGAGGAGAGTGAGAGAGATGGCGGTGGGATTGTGGACTCGGTTTGAGTGGGTTGGGTGTTGGGATGTTTGGTTTGCGACGAGGTTGAGAGGGAGGAGGAGCTTTGTTCCAAAAATTTGAAGTCGAAAGCAGCGCGAGGCTGAGGTGAATCGCGCGTTTTGATTCGTCACTTCACTGTACGGATATTAGTCCGTGCGTCAGGCTCCAGAAGAAGTTCAAGTCTCCAAAGTCTGAGTTCCTCGTTCACCAACTTTCCACCCCAATTTCAGCAAAATGTCATTCCGCAAAAGAGGAATCGTTGTGCCTCAAGCTGGAGCTGGATCTGGCTCACCGAATCCACTTGGCCGTCCAAATCCAAATCCCGGATCTACAGCAGCAGCAGTAATTCCCAAGCAAACTCAACCCCCACCAGGCACGCGCCCCTCACCCCTCGATGGAAGACTCACAACCTCGACGGGAACACGATCCCTCGATGCTTTACTCGCAGGCCATGCCGGTCTTGCACTCGGGACATCATTACTGATAGAAGAAAGCGGGACGACAGATTTCGCTGGTTCGTTATTGAAATATTATGTCGCCGAGGGAGTGGTGCAGAAACATACAATCCATGTATTGGGAATGCCTGAGGGGTGGGGGAGAGAACTTCCTGGACTTGGGTCCGGTGATGAAGGGAGTAAAGGGAAGAAAGTCAAGGTTGATGAGGAGAAGATGAAGATTGCGTGGCGGTATGAGAGATTGGGCGAATTTGGGGCTACGATCGGTGGAGGCGCAAGAGGTGGGTGGTCCTGGTCCTTTTTTGATTTTGTACATATCGGATTAGATATATTATATACATACATATTTTTCAGAAACTAATAGTATCTGCTTCTAGAAAGGAATATTCCACAATCAACACCAACTTCCAGTTCTGAACCAGCATTCTTCTGTCACGACTTCGACCTCAGCAAACGACTAATCCTCCCCTCACCATCCAACATCCACTTCATCGCCCTCTCAGCACAACCAACTCTCACATTCATCGACCCCTCCCCCTCTCTCTCCCCCTTCACAAAATTCATCCACCACCTCACAACAAACCTCCAAAACTCCCCACCGACAACCATCCACCGCCTCGCCATCCCAAACCTCTTCTCACCCGCCCTCTATCCCCCCCACACCAGCGACCCAACACACATCCTCCCCTTCCTCCACACCCTCCGCGCCCTCCTCCGCAAATACCCCACCCAACTAACCCTCCTCATCACCCTCCCCCTCCCCCTCTCCCCCCGCACCACCGGCCTAACCCGCTGGATCGAGCTCCTCTCCGACGGAGTCCTAGAACTCTCCCCCTTCCCCAGCTCCGCCATCGCCGCCAAACCAGCGGCCGCATCGACCATGAGCGAGGAGCCGCCACAAGGAATGGTAAATATCCATCGCTTACCGGTGGTCCATGAGAAGGGTGGTGGAGGAGGTGGGGGCAGTGGGATGGGCGATGATTTGAGTTTTTCGCTGAGTAGGAGGAGGGGGATGGTTATTAAGCCGTATAGTTTGCCGCCTGTGGAGGGGGATGGGGAGGCGAAGGAGGAGGAGGGGCGGGGGTTGGAGGTGGAGGGGAAGAGGGTTAGGAAGGGGGATATTGAGTTTTAGCTTTCTTCTTTTTGCTTCTGAATCTCATCCCATCCCATCCCATTTCTCCTCACCCATCCGTTCGAGCTTCATACCTAGTTAGACCCATCGAAACCCCGAAATAAGTCAAATCAACGCCCTCACCCACAACACTTCATCATTCCTCATCTCATCATGACAAAAAAACACCCGGGGGTCGTGAGCAATTCAACTCAATCCCGATGGCTATCCACCGAACTCCCCTCACTCCCCTCATCCCAATTAGCTTCATCCCCAAGCATATCCTCCATCTCAATCTGGTTCCAGGTTCCCTGCCCGGACGACGTTATGGTCCGCATGTAGTTCCTGTCGAAGCGCAGACGTGTACTGTCTCCTAGACAGGAGGAGAGGATTAACCAGCCTGTTTGTGTTAGTTGCGTTACTTGTGTGGTGGGAGGACTTGGATCTTGTGGTTGGGGGGATTTTGAGATGGGGGTACAAGTATGAAGGGTGTGAGGGGGTATGGGTGTGAAATGGGGGAAGAGATAGGGAAAGAAGATATACCAATAAACAACACTACCGGGACGCTAATCATAAGCGCTAAGAGGAGGAGTGATGCCATGATATGACATGTGTTAATTACAATCTTCAAAAAATAAAGCCTTGAAGTTGGGTTTCTCTCAGGTCTAGTCAGATACTCGTGAATTCAAGCTTGAGGCTTAAAAATAAATGTGGGGACGTACAGGATGACGTAAGGATATCTGTGCTCGGATCTTCGCTTATACAATACGAGTGGTAGTTCGTTAGCGACCCTCCTACGTGCCCCGGGCCCCCTAAAGGTAAACAAGAAGTAGTATAGTAGAATAGGTAGAAGCTTGCCTAGACTTACCTCTTATTATACTAATAAGCGAAACCCGTTTTTTCCTTTATACGAGTAGACTAAAACTTTCTTTCTAAGGTTTATTCTCGTTATATTTACTAAGTAACTATAAGACTTATATATAAGCCTCTAGCGCTTCTAATAAAGATTTAGAAGCTAGAATAGATATATTAGGTATAAGATTCTATTTATTGTAGTAGTATTCGATCTAAGTTTCTTATACTATTCTATAATATATCTTACCTCTTCTAACTCTAAAATCTATATTTCTTTAATATAATCCGCTATATTATTATAGTAAGTAGCCTCCTATTACTGTTATAGATATAACGCTATAAAACTAGGTGTCGGGTATACTTAGTAGGAATAAGTATACTCGCAAACCCTTTCAAGAAGATCTTCTTGTCAAAAAAAAGTGATTCTCTCCGTTTGAATAAAGGTAGTCATCATATTCAGTAGGATCTCCAAGCCTGGAAAAGCATTGCGTTTAGATGGTATTGGGTACTCGTTCACCAAGGTGGGATTCAGGAACATGTCGTGCCAGCCTTTCCTATTCGATCTGGGCGCTGTCAGAAACTGCGGGTTCTTGGATGGGAAAAGTGATTTGAAACTCGAGAGGAGGTACAGCATCCGTTGAATCATTTGAATTTTCGCTGATATTGATGGAAGGTGTGCAACTTCCGATTCCTAGCTTATATGGCGATGAACGGAGAGCCGCACCTAACTAGGCAAGCTGGACGTCTACTTCTACGACCGAAGATCGGGTTCCACATGCTTCGACGATGATCAAAGGATCCTGGATCCGGGCTTGGAGGAAGAGGACATTAGGGAATCTAATTGTGGATATATATGTGAGTAAGAACGAACACTGAGCATCGGAGAGCAACAGTATAAACTTACCAGCACACTATTCCCCAGGATTCAGGATAATGTCTTTTACAACTTCCATCATTTGCGCACCATATTCTGGCCCAGTTCGCTTCGAATACTCGCAGCAAGGGAGAGCCTGCGTATCTTCTAGAGATCCTGTGAAAGTGATGGCCTGTGCGAAATTGCTTGTAAGGTTATATTACTGTTTTTTAATAAATGATATTAGATGTCATACGACTGTGGATTTTGCCTCGTAGGTGCGTTCAGTCCTTCCTCTAGGGTTGATGACATTGTTGCCATGATTGTTTCTTTGATGTCGTTCATGGGTGGAGGCTCGTTTGCTACGATGTTGGAGATTGCTTGATGAACTGTTTTTGGATTTTGTGTTAGTATCTTGTTGTTGAGGTTCTGTATGGCAGAAGGGGTCCTTTGCTTTATTCGTCAGTGTGTACTGGCCTGACTATTTGTTTCTATGAGTGGAATATGTTAGTAAATATTGAGCGTGCTACATTATCTAGCGGCATGCAAGTGACTGGCTCACTATTTGCAACGTAAGATTACATTCTCACTCATATAACCACTTGTGAATAAGATAAGAAGTGATTCCTCGCCACACATCTCTATTCGATTATCATATCTAATTTCCATTCATACCTGATCTGGATTCACCACCCCTTTCCTGTCGTGAGTAGTATGCCATAGTTTTTGAGATTAGGTTCGTTGGTTTGTTGTGGCTTAAGAGCTTGGTGCAGGTACTTGGTTCATAGCTTCCATGGGAATTGGTTTTTTCCTTACAATTATGGTAAAAGTCCCCCTTCCAGATTCTCAAAATGCTATTCTTTCCGAAATTCCCACTAACAATCTTTCTACGGTATACAGTACCCGGGTCTCCTCAACAGGAAAATTCAATACCTCATAAGCTCATACTAATGAGGGAGAAAGCAAGGTAGGTAAGAATAAAATTTCGACACAAGGTTTCTAAAAAGGGTAGAAGTCTGTAGATGTGTGATTTGGCTGGCTTCGTGGGTAGGCTGACAAGTTCTGTTGCTTTTGAGAGGGAGTGAGTAATCTAAGAAAGATAAGCGGGTTTGGAAATTTGTCTATGCTGTGGCTGTTTGTGAGTTTTAATACTAATCAAGTATTAAGGTCAAAATCTCGCTAAGCACTGATGGCCGGCCCCCTTTTGAACTATAAACTTATATTTCCAAGTACTTGGCTACTCTTTCTTGAATTATTCTACGTTCCGTTGCTGTGACAGGGGGTTGTTATCTACAAGTAATCTATTTGAGGTGTGTAAGATCTTCTATTCTATCCTTTCATAGCTTGAAATTGAAGCGCTATGTGTAGTATTCTAAAAACGCAGTTCAAGTCTTGTTATACATTATAATTTACTTTTCTCCATTAATCTTTACCTGTATTTGAGATTTGTTTTCCTCGTGTGTTTTCTTCGGTAGCTTTGCCGTCTTCTCTACTATGATTGAGTGAAATAGCCCTTTAAATTCTTTCCTCCACAGCGGAAATACCCTCTCCCCCTTCCGGACTTCGTTGCACATCGCAACCTATTTCACTAGACACTCTACCACTATCACTTTCAGAATTCAGCTTCGACATCTGCGTTTCTTCTATAGATGTTAGCTGTATCCGTCTCCTAGGTCGCTTGACAGCTGGTGCAGAGTGAATCACCCCTGGGACGTGATTCCACATCCTCTAATCCCCTTTTGCGTTTTGTAGCATATCGCAATCCGTCTCACCAGATCACCTCTCACTATTCCACGATTTACTTTAGACGTGTATCTCTCTTTCAAACCTTCACCTCTCATGCAGGCTCTTTGATAGTGAATGTCTTCAAAGTAGAGTAATACTGATTCACTCTATTACAATAAGAGAATCGATTTCTTCCCAAGCTCTGTTGCACATCGTAATCCGCTTCTGTAAACTATCTCTCACTATTCAAGATTAAATGTGGCATCTACTTTGCTATTAAAGCTTCATTCTAGCCGCGCTGGCTTGGCTGCTAAGAGGAGGTCCACTTATCCCTCTTGAAATTCTGGGAGGCTTGATTTTAGGGGGATTGAGAGTAGTAAAAGAGTAGAAGAAAGTTCGAGAGGGAGATCTTGAGGCTCAAGGTGAGAGGTAGGCTTAGGCTTATCAGCGGCTATACCCTAGCAACGTCGTATTTCAGCTGATTGATTACCTTGGGTCTAGGCCAATCCGTATTCTATATCTTACTCCATGCAAGTAAGACGATATGAACCCAAAATGATTCCATCTCAGAGATTTATACAGCCCTAAACAAAGGTTAAAACGTACGAATCTGAAGGTTATCAACGCGTCACCCTCGCCGTAATGCGATTCATTCCTTCGCTCTTCTTTCACGCAACACTCACCCATGCATACACAACACATACGCCCAACTGTACCTCTCCCACCGCGAAAACCAATTTCGTCTCGGGTCCGGAAACCCGTGGCACGCTGGACATCCTATGGAGCAGTCTCTTCACCATCTTCGCGTGTACATGGACCGTCCTACATCTCAACGTGCCTTTACAACGAGATGGCCAAGACCCCGGCTGGAGAGGGGACATGAAATGGCGAGTGCGATCCTTTTGGAATGCCTTCCAGTGGATGCTGATCATGCTCGTGGCACCCGAACTGCTCATTGCTACCTATGCAGAAGGACTGGCGCAGTCTACACATGAGACGTCGTATTTGGTCAGTTATGCCGAGGAAGATGGTGTTCCTTGGTCGATTACACATACGCTTTTGGCGAATATGGGGGGGTTCGCTATTAAATGTAATGTTGGCTGCGATCGCCGAGTCTCTGCACATCTCCCATCAATACCTTCTAAACCAGATGGTCAAACCGACGATACGGGACCAGCAACTCATGACGCTATTACTGAACTCGCCTCACGGCCGAAGACTGAAATCAAATCCAAGTCCAACATCGAACGTCTAGAAAGCAATGTAAATCCAAGCACCAGTAGCGAGAATTGGATCCATCTCCTCGCATCCGACATCCTCTGGCTTCGACGCGAGGGCCTGATCCCCTCCCTCCCACACATGACCGTGGACGAAATCCAAGACAAGAGCAAAACCGATGCGTTCGTCCGCGTCATCGCCATTATCCAGATCGCCTCGACGATCTTCCAAATCCTCGTTCGGGCATCTCGACACCTCGCCGTTTCCCAGCTCGAAGTCTCCGTCCTGGCTTTCGCCGGGTGTGCATTCCTCGTCTACGCCCTCAACTGGTCCAAACCGCAAGGCGTCAAAACCCCCGTCGTGATCCTCTCGTTCCAAGGCGAGCTTCCCGAGAAGATTTCCAAAGGAGGTCGCGAACGCAGACACATCACCTGGCTCGAGAATATGTTCGTGCACATCTTCCGCGTCGTCGGGTATCCGTACCAAGCGCAGCGTTTCGGGCCACCGATCAATAACGCCTACACCATCAAAGCAGGCTACCGGGGCCACTGGGATTTCTTTGGCTTGTTGGGTGGGACGGTCATCTTTGGCAGCGTCCATATCATCGCGTGGAAATTTGAGTTTCCATGCAGCATAGAGCAGGTCCTTTGGCGGGTTGCGAGTCTCTATTGTACGGTTGTTTTGCCGGGGGGACTGGCTATCTTCCTCGCTTTACTTCTGTTCGCAGCCGGGATCTCGAGAGTACCTTTTTTGCGAGCGGCTCAGACTTTTGCGAATGCGGCGAAATCGTTAGCACTTTGGAGTACGGCTCTTTTCTCGCTTTTGTATGTTGTGGCGAGGTTGTTTTTGATTGTTGAGATGTTTCGGTGTTTGTTCTTTCTTCCGTCGTCGGCTTATGTTGGGACCTGGGCGTCGTATATACCTCAAGTTGGATAGTTGTATTTTGTATGACTGTTTCTTTTTGCTTTTATGTATAGGTTGGACTTTGTGGGGTAGGTTCTTACTAACATTATAGCACGACCAAATTAGTTTGGGAAACCTTAATTACACGCAGACTTGGGCACGATATAAACGTTTCGATATCGGGGGGGCCCACGATAATTATCGTATCGTAAATATATAGACGATACGATATCGGCTTTTTCACGATATCCGATATAATATCGATTATCGCTACACGTGAGGTGGAAAAACAGTAAATCCGGCTCCGGACCAATTAGAACGTTTTATTCTTAAAACTCCGTAACTAATAACACTACTACTAATACTACTACTACTACTAAGTGCTACTACTTAGTTCTATACCGACTAGTTAGCTTCGGAGTATATAAAAAGTAACTTTTATTCGAAACTACTAAATCCTCTAATTAGTTAAAGAGTTATTACGTAATCACAAAACAACAAACCCTACTACTATATAAGGATTAGTTTTTATATACTTCAAAGTAAACTAGTAGTCGCCCTTAGAACAAGTATATTTTATTTAAACTTTTTTTTATCTCTTTACTCCTTTAATAATCGTATTCCTACCCTAGATTTACCCTGAAAATCTCCCTAAAATAAGCCTAAAATACACTAATTTTAGGTACAAAATATCGATATCGTTACTTTTTAGACGATAAATTATCGGTATTATAGGAATATATATCGGCGATATATCGTTATCGTACCTAAGTCTAATTACACGCTTTACTATATTGTAACGAATACTTACACTGGCTAACTAAACTTGGCTGGGTGTTCGCTGGTTAGTATGCTATGATAAGAAGAAGACTATTGTCAGGGTAGGGTATTGATTAGATTGTCCGCAAGGAGAGAAGGAGAGAACTCCTCGCGGTGGAACTAGCTAAATAGCCACGGAATACCGAATACCCCTATTCACTCAAGCGAATCCATTTACTATAAAACTCGAAATCGAACCTTCACATAAGGCCCCCCCTTATCCTAGAACCCTTCTGCATAGAAGCAGCGCGAGCAGCTTGCAATTCCTCAGACGTAGGTCGTAACTTATCAGGGAAAGAGCGATGGAACAGGGTACGAGATGTAGAGCCTGTAAAGACATTCGCAAGGGGCTCCCACGTGGTCTCCTCGTAACCTCTCTACTGGACTAAATACTCAAATTGACTGTCTTGACGCCGAGAGTCGATAATTCTGTCAACTGCCCATAATTCCTGACCACTATTATCGAGCGCTACTGGCATAGCTGGTAGATTGTGCTACCCAGGTAGTAGAGTACCCACAGTTGGCCTTAACAAATTAGTATAGAAGACTAGATGGATTGCTTCGAGTTCTACTGGCAAGTCCAGCTTGTACGTATGCGAGTTAACCTTCTGAAGGACTCGGAAAGGTCCTATAAACTTAGTATCGAATTTAGGAATAGGACGAGTAGATAAGATATTTTTAGTACTTAATAGTACTAAATCACCTACTCGATAAGTAGGGGCTAGGTCCCTTGAATTATTAGCGGAGGATTCTATCGAATCTCGAGCGGCTAGGAGATTAGTTTGTAATAAATCGAGGATCTCCTATATTTTCTGTGCGAATCGAGTACTAGCTAGTTCTTTTAGTAATATAGAGTCTAAGTCTTTTGGTAGTACAAAGCTTAGTCGAGGGTAGTTGTGACGGTCCTGACCATCACGTGCCACTTGTATCACGTGGCGTCGCTCAGCGACCCACACCATGTACTTAAACTCGAGCTCTCTCGAGCTCTCCTCTTCTCCTCAGCTTAGAATCTTCGAATAGACAGTTCTACGATTCCATAACCTACACCTTGGACGCCCACGGGCAACATATCGTACGTGTCGTCACAGTAGTAACCGTGGTTCGTAAAAAAGGGGGACATTCCAGTAGAGCTATTTATAATATTCCATATAGCGAATTCTGCTAGGGGGAGATATTGTACCTACTTCTTCTAAGCGAAGTCTAAATAAAGACGAAGGTATTTCGCTACTAACTTGTTTATAATTTCGGTTTAACCGTTAGTCTTAGGATGGTATACTATCGAGAGTTGTACCTAGATTTATAGTATGTTGTAGATAGCTTTCCAGAAGTCAGATATAAACAAGGTTCCCCGGTCAGAGACAATTAAGCTAGGGAGTTTATAGAGCTTCTAAATCTCTCGTACGAAGACGTAAGCTAGATTAGTAGCGGTCATGGTAGTTTTGCAAGGAATGATATAATAGTCCTTAGAAAGCCTGTTAGTTACTACCATTATCTAGTTAAAACTATTAATCCTAGCGAGGGGACCTATAAAATCTATGGATAAGTCGGTCCAACGCTAAAGTAGGAGTAGAAGTGGTTTTAGAGTGCCTTAATAACGAAGCTAAGAGTTCTTATTACAAGCGCAACTCTTACAAGCTCTATAAAACTAAGCGATATCGCTATATAACTTCGGCTACTAATAATATCGAGAAATCAGTTCAAAAAGCTTGTTCTGTCCTAGGTGACCACTTTCCACAGAATCGTGGCTCTTTTAAAGTAGCCACACTCGTAAATTAGTATTAGGAACGTATAGACGGTCCCGGAAGTATAGCTGATTTTCGCGAATCGCACATTCCGACAAAGACACTTCCTTAGAGTACGGGGTACGGTTAACACGATTTATCTCAGTCAAACTTCGCTTCTAGAAGGGGTCGTTAGGATAGCCCTCCTCAAGTATACGGGTAATCTTCTAGTCGTCAGATTCGGCAGCCTCCTCTAGTAGTATAGGCGACAATCGTAAGGCCGGGTCCAAATTGTGACCCTTAAGTAGGGCCTAGTCCTAGTATTTTAAGCGGGGATCGTCCGAATCTTGGGGTAAATCCTGGGAGCGTCGAGTCAAAGAGTCGGGCTTAACGAGGTCTTTTGCAGGGGCTACTTTAATAACAAAGTCAAAGGAGGACAGGAACTCGCTCCAACGTACTTAGCAACGAGTAAGGTGCTTGGTAGTTATAAAGTACTTAAGATTCTAGTGGTCTGTAATAACGGAAATAGGGTATTCGACGCTAGCTAGCTTAGCTCGCCAAGATTCAAAGGCTCGTATAATTACAAGAAGCTCCTTATCGTAGATCTCATAATTGTACTTAGCGGGGTCAAATACCCTAGATATAAACGCTACAGGATATAAAACACTATTAAAATACTGAGAGAGTATCGCTGCAGATACAAAGTCCGAAGAATCGCATTCCAAAACTACTTCTTTAGTGTGATCAAAGTGTCGAAGAACAGGGGCTAAAATAAAGGCTCGCTTAAGCGTCTGGAACGCATGCTCGCAATCCGAATCCCAGGACCAAGACACTCCCTGCCTAAAGAGAAAATTAAGGGGCTTAACAGTATACGAAAAGTCCTTAATAAAGCGACGGTAAAAGTTCGAAAACCCTAGAAAAGCTTGCAAGTCCTTAAAATTAGATAGCGTCTACCAATTAACAACTGTAGAGACTTTCTCTAGATCTATCCGTACGCCGTCGGTATTAATTATTATACTAAGATACTTAACTTCCTAGACTTCAAAATCACACTTCTTTATATCCAAATGTAGGCCGGCTGATTATAGAGCATCTAGTACTTAATGGACGTGTTCGCGGTAAGATTTCAGGTTATCAGAATAGACTAGTATATCGTCTAGAAAAGTAGTACAAAACATGTCCAAAAATGGACGGAGGACTTCGTTGATCCGAGCCTGAAAAGTAGTAGGTGCGTTAGTAAGACCGAAGGGCACAACAAGGGATTCGAATAAGCTATATCGAGTATTAAAGGCAGTAAGCTATTCGTCTCCCTCTTTCATCCTAATACAATTGAATACGGCAATCACATCAAGCTTCGTAAAGTATCGAGCTTTACTTAGGCGCTAAAGAGTCTCCTGGATTAGTGGAATAGGATACCGATTCTTAATTGTAATATCATTCAAAAGTCGATAATCTACACAAAAGCGGAGACCGCCGCTAGGCTTCTTTACAAATAAAACTAGTAATACGGCGGGAGAATTGCTTGTACGAATAAAGCCCTTGTCTAACTATTCCTTGAGATACTTTCTTAAAATAAGAAGTTCTAGTTTAGACATATTATATAACTTGCTATAAGGCGGGGTCTTATCTAGCTTTAATTCAATATGGAGATCGCAATCCTGATACGGTGGCAGGATATTAGCTACGTCTCTGTCAAAAAGTAGTAGGTGACGGTGGTAGTGTTGAGGCAAAAGAGAAGTAGGATCAACCGTCGATTTTGGTCGTAAAGCGATTTCCACGTCTTCTATTAATACGCTACGCAAATAGAGCTCCGAGGCTCTCTGTTATCGAGTTATAGGGATAGTTAAATTAGGCAAGGGAGAAAAAGACTCCTCCTCTTTCAAAATATGCTCTATCCGCTAAGGGCTATGTAAGCTATTGTCTAGACGAATCTAACGAGATCCCTTAACTAAAGAGTCGACTAAATCTATCCTAGATCTCTCTAAATGCTAGTTAATTTCAAAGAGAGACAGAGAGAACACCTCGACTCTATAAGTCTTCGCAAGCTTATAGAAAGCGGTAGCGCCTACTTTCCGCGGCAGTGGTATTCGTACCTCTTCCCTTATACAAGTAACTTGTATAGTATCTAGGCGCTGTGGTATATAGTAGGCCTTATAAAATCTAGAGCAAAAGTCGATAACTCGTCTTGTCCAGTCTACGTTCGGGTTATAAAGAGCTAGCCATGGTTGTCCTAGAATAATATCGTAGGATACTAGCGTAGTAACGTAAAACCGTTACTAACGTTCGATATACTTACTAATAATTAAATCTAAAGTAATAGTGTGTATAATAGTACCCGTAATAGAAGGCCGTCCGTCTATAATACGAAGACTTCGTAGTTAAGCAAGTAGTTCTAAAACAAATCTATTTCGTTACGCGTAGGCGGAATCGATAAAGTATTAAGCTAAAGTACTAGAATCGAGTATATAATAAGTAGTAGAAGTAGTATATAGATTATCGGTATTATTAAGATCCTTGTAGACTACCTTACAAGGGACTTCTATAACGTTTTTTTACCTTTCCTCGAGTAAAGAGAGCCTTAATATCTTATTCCTTTTACGTCCCTAATGGCGACTATTGCTAGAGACTATGCTTTTCCCGCCTTATCCTTCTTCGCTTTCGCCTCCTTAGCCTTCTCTAACTTAGGACAGGGAGTCTTTAAGTTATAGTTAGGAGAATTATAATAAAAGCACAAGCTATGCTTTATTTGATATTCCTTCCGAGCCTTCTTCTCCTCTAACGTAACCGCGCGCTTCTTGTCTTCGATATCCTTCTTGGTCTAAACTACCTTGCTACTAATCTTTAGAGCGTCTAAATCCATAGGATCATAACTAGAGTCCGCCGTAGAAACAGGAGCCGAAGTAGGCGGAGGACTAATAGGTTATAGAGGACTACTAGCAGACTTCTTATAAAGAAAATTCTCACTAAAAACGCGGCGGCAGACATAGTCGGCATCTTGTACAAGGGTAGCTAAATTCGTAAGAGGGAGTTTGTCGTTATAGAGAGGGTTCTACAAGACGCGATCAGCGACCCTAGAATCTAGAGTATTTTGTAAGAGGGTGTAAGCTTCGTATCCTTAAGAGTTTAATACTATATAGAGGGATAAGAAGTTAGCAAGGAACTCGTTAGTTCTTATATTGTCTTATTAAAGTTTACAGAGCTTGTTAAAGGCATTACTACGTAAATAGGGATTACTAAAGGTATTGCTCAAGGTAGTAAAGATGTCGTTAACAGATTACAAAGCCGGACCGTACTCTCCAAGTTTATTAATATAGGGGTTAATATACTTACGTGCTTCGCCTTCTAAAGTACTCAAAACTTAGTTTATATAGTCAGTCTTATTAGTCTACTAATCCCGATTCTACTAAAGCTTGATTCTTATACTAATAAGATAGCTACGAAGGTTAGAGGGCGATCGAAGCTTGCTACCGAATTTAATAGGATCGGGATATGCCGGGGAACGCGCAACGTAGACTTATTGTTGTTATAAGGTATTCACTAGTAGGGGTGTAGGAGTAACTAGAGCTATTTAAGCAGTAGTTCGAAGCTTACTATTCTATTTCTAGAGTACGACGAATCGATTATAGAGTTGTGTATACTTATTCTAGAGTTTCTAGGTGTTTTCCTATAACGAATACTCAAACTGGCTAACTAAACTTGGCTGGGTGTTCGCTGGTTGGTATGCTAGGATAAGAAGAAGACTATCGGGTTATTCACTTGGAAGTGAACTCGTTACTTGTATCAAAGATGTCAAATAATATAATAAGATTAATAACTAAGTTGAGCACGAAGCTCCTATCTAATGGCAGACGTGCCAGTCTTATATAGAACCTTTATACTCCCTTGGATCCCAAGATCCAAAGCTCCATGTAAAGCTCCTACAAGCTCCAATGATCACATGACAATAACTAATAGAAATCCTTAGATCGCTTAGCTATCCTAAGCGATCCCTATTTACTATAAGAAACCTGGATATGCCTGTCGAGGGTTACGCCTCTTATTATGACAAGTATCACGTGAACACGTGATTCGTGACACTATCCCCTTTTTAGCTTAGCTTAGTCCCCAAGCTTTTAAGTACGACCAAACAAATATCGTCAGAGGGTCAGCGACCTTCTATTCTCTTTATTATGTCCTCTAAGACCCAGAAGTATAAGCAACGAATACTACTCTTCGAAACCATATAATCCTACGGCTCCAAAATCATGCCTTGCTCTAACTATCGTCGTTATAACCGAAAGTGCTTTGTTTTAAATAATAAGTCGCAAAAGTGCGGGGAGTACGTTCGTCGGGGTGTTTAATATAACGCCCTTTAGTCGGCTAACGATAATCTTCAGAATATCTGTCTTAAAGAAGAGCGACTAAAATTTAAAAGAGATATAGCTTTTAAAGTAGCCATAGCTAGTTTAGCTCGTGTCCGCGAGCTAGAATAGCGTCAACAGGAACTTCGCGAGTAGGGAATCAATATAGTCCGTCGTAGCCTAAAAACCCTCGACGAACTTAATACTACTAAGGAACGGGAGAGGGAAGAGAAAGAAGAAGAGGAGAAAACAAAGAGGGAGGAGGAGGCTGCCTAACAAGCAGCTCTTCCTAACCCTAACGTTCCTAATTCTTTTCCTAACCTAGGTCTTGACCTAGCCTTCCTTACGACCTTCTCAGATAATCCCGAAATATAGGCAACCCTAGGTTTCGGCGGTGGAACTCCTGAAGTTCCTCTGAGTACTAAGTAATATTTTTTCTAGGTTCCTAGGTGTTCTCCGAATATAGGTAATCCAACTATTTAATTAAGTACTTAATCTGTCCTCTAACAACCCTATAGTTAAGAATCTTCTCGACCTTATATTCGGCGTTTAGGTTAACTAGTTAAATTTCTATATATAGGGCTAGTAGTGCTCCCGGCGGTGCTAGTTTAAGCAGGGATATATAGAATACTAGGTAGATGTTCATTATCTCTAGTAGTACCAATTTATAATTCAATAGTCCTCTGACCTTCTTAATTTTGAATAGTCCGAGTTTCTTAAAGTCTAGTTTATTACTTAGTCTCCTTGTATTAATGTTTTTTCGTACAAGGTAGACTTTATCCCCCTCTTTTAACGTTGGCTCCTGACTACGTCGTTTATTATAGTAGTACGCGTTTCTTTCTGCCACGAACTACAATTCACTTACGAGTTCTATGTGCAAACCTTTGATTTTCGAGACCTAGATATAAGCAAGTTGGTTATCTATTGTCGTAGCCAATAGTTCTCGATACGCTTCTAATTCATACCCAAAGTTAGCGTAGAATAGCGTAATAAGTATTGTTTCCGTTGTTAAGCTATTATATACGAATTCTGCTAGTAGCAGTAGTTTAACCTAATCGTCCTATTAGTAATTCACATAGTAACAAAGGTATATCTCAACCACTTAATTCATACGTTCGTTCCCTCTATTTGTCTAGGGGTGAAATACTATTGATAGCTTTCTTTTTACTCCTAAGCGCTCCGTGAGTACTGTCTAGAACAATAAGGTAAAGAGCTTGTCTCTATCTGAGATAATCTCTTCTAGTAGTCTATGTTTCGAGACTACTTCCCTGAGGAATGTAAATACTAGTTCCTCGGCTGTACTTAACTCCTTATATAGTACTAGGATTATGTATTTCGTTAGCCTTTCTATGATAACTAGGATCGAGTTGTACTCGACGCCTGTCATCGGATCCTTGGATTTCGGTAATTTTATAATAAAATCCCAAGAGATCGACCTCCAAGGGGTTAGTAGTATTAGAGTAGTGCCCATCTGTCCGTAGGGTGTATAGCGGGAAGCCTTGCTCCTGATACAGGTATCACACTCCGCTATCACTTCCTTAACTACGGCTACTACTTTCTTAATATAGTAGTTTCGTCTAATTCGTTTAAGAGTTCGGCGAACTCCTTAATATCTATAGGCCGGTACCGTATAGTATTTCGTAACGAATTCTTTTGTATATAAGTCTGGGACCTAGATTTTACTGTTCTTTGTTTTTTCGATCTTGTCTTATAACTGTGCTACTCTAATTTTATTATCCTAAGGGCTCTCCCTGGTTATAGCAGCGATTTCATGAATCGTTAGGGCAAGGTCTCCGTTCTTAAGAGTCTTCAAGATCGTAATCTTTTTGTACTCCTTGTCTCCTTCGTAGCCTGGTTTCCGGCTAAGCGTATCTGCTCGTGCGTTCGACGTTCTACTAACATGACGAATCACAATGTTAAATCTAGCTAGGATTTACGACCACCTAGCGAGTCTCCTATTACTAAGCTCCTTAGTTGTCGTAAATGTCTTTAGATTCTTATGGTTAGTGAGGATAGTTACCTAGTGCTTTACACCCTGAAGGTAAATCTTCCAGTGATCTAAAGCTAGGACTATAGCAAGGAGTTCTTTCTTAAAGATACTATAGTTCTGCTAAGCTAAATCCAATGTTTTCGAGAAATATACGACAGGTATTAGCTTCCCGTTCTCATTGGGCTATAAGTATATAGCTCTAATAGCAGTGTCCGAAGTATCTGTCTTAATAGTACTTAGTTTGTCGACGTCGTGATTCCTAAGGATTAGCTCCTTAGCGAATCGCTTCTTAATTTCCTAAAAAGCTTGTTCCGTCGCCTTGTCCTAGGAGAATGTCTTATCTTTCCTAGTCAAGTCCGTTAGGGGTTTAGATAATCCGGCATAGTCCGCTATAAACTATTAACAAAAGTTAGCAAATCCCTAGAATAATTAGACGTCCTTAACGTTCTTGGGTGATTTCTATTCTACGATTACCTTAATTTTATCTAGGTTAACTTCTATTTAACCAGGGCTAATTATATATCTAAGGAAGATAGTACGAGTTATTCCGAACTCGTACTTCGATAACTTAAGGCGGGAGTCTACGGCAGCGAGTCTCCGCAAGACTTCTCTAACGTGTCCCTAATAGTCTTCCTTCTGTTCTAAATATACTAGAATGTCGTCTAGGTAATAGATAATAGTTACTCTTAGTAGGTCTTCTAGAATACTATTGTTTTATCTCTGATAAGTAGCTAGTACGTTCGTAAGTCCAAATGGCATCACATTGTACTCGTAGAGTCCTGATGGCAAGACAAATGCCGTCTTCTATTTATCTCCCGGCTTAATCCTAATTAAGCTAAAAGTATTTCGTTGGTCGAGCTTAGTAAATATCTTAGCTCGGCCTAACTTGTCCCGCAAGTATTAGCCAGTTAGTAACAGATAAGCGTCCTTAACCGTAGCGTTGTTAACTTCTCGGTAGTTAATACAAGCTCTTCCTTTTAGATCGTCTTTTTTCTTAGCGATTAATATATTCGAAGTAGTCGGTAACTCTAACTTCTAAATATGTCCTTTCTTAATTCCTTCCTTAACGTACTCCTTAAGTAACTAAAGGTTCCTCTAATTATAAGGTCGAAGCTTTTACTTCTTAAGGTTATAACCCTCTTTTAATTTAATCTCGTGATCTTATAGGCGATGTTCGAGAAGGGCACGCATGTCCTCCGGGTTCTCGAACAGATCCTTAAATTCTCTATACTATATAGGTAACTCTAAATCGGCTCCTTTGCCGACCTGTAGAGGACCCTTTCCTAGGTGTCCGGGCTCTCTAGAAGAAGTAGCGTAAACTTCGTTCCGGCCTTATAGTTATTCGTACGAACCCTTATAACTATAATAACTAAAGGTAATCTTTCTTACCTTCTAATCGATATCTAGATTATATTCTCTAATCTAAGGTATACTAAGAATCGCTTCCTTACTTCCTATTTCAACGATATCGAACTATGTGTCTAAATAGTGTCTATCGATAGTAGTGTTAGTTAGAATAGTACTCTAGTTAATTATTCCGTTCTAGTATCCTATTTCCGTCCCGTCTACTACCGTCAACTAGTAAAGTACCGTCTTCCTAATAGGGACGTTTAGCTTCCTAGCTAAGTTCGGGGAAAGGAAGTTTCCTATAGCTCCCGAGTCTATTATTACTCGGAGTTCCTTCCCTTGTATAACCGTAGTTACTACTAACTGTTAGTCTCCGGAAGTAGCGTAGATTTCCTTATCCTAGCTAGCGTAGCGAACTAGGAATAGACGTCTATCTCTACCTCTCGTAGGTAAGAACAAGACTCCTATCTCGTCTACCTGTTCTACTATATACGTTCTATCTACGTATAGGTCTAACTATACTTTCGGGAGGTCTCCTACGAAGTTTGGCTTAGGTTAACTAACGAACTCTAGTTCGCTTACCTATCTCTATTCGCTAGTCTATAGAGTTATGTCGTATACCCTCTAGGTATCTCCGACCTGTGGCAGTGGTTCTAGATATACCTCTTCTTAAGGTTCGTTATCTAAGTTATTCTCGTCGTAACGCTTAGTAGCTTTAATAACTATTTGTCCCGACGGGATACTTTTGAAAGTTATCTAATAGTTATTATAATCTATTACTTTATAGGCGGTTAAGGTAACTAGCTCGCCGCTATAAGTGGTATACGGGCTCTAGAAGTCTGACTTCAGCCTATCTATGTAGACCTATCTATTACCTAATATAAAGGTTCTAATAAATGTCTAATTTTCTCCGACCTCAGGGTTTCGTTTTATTAGATTATATTTATCCCCTAAGGTGCTGTCTAACGACTCCGTTGATTCTGACTCGTCGGACTTATGCCGCTTATTCTCTTGTGACTAGAGGGGCAAAGAGTATTCGTCGTTAGATCTCGTGGCGTAGTACTCGTCGAGTTCTATGTCGTTCTCGAGCTAGGTGTAGATCCCTATTTCCTCGAGTTCGTCGCTAGTTAATATTCTTTTTTTAAGTATAGCTATTTCCTTTCTAGCTATAGCGTTGATTTGCTTCGTCCCTTTCCAGGGTTTCTTCGTATCCTTCGCGCGGTACTCGTTTACTCGATGGCCGGATTTGCTACAAGAGTAATATAAGTTCTGCTCGCGTCTTCGGTTACGTTCCTTCTATAAAAGGCCTCCTTCCCGCGGGAAGGGTTTCTTTTCAGCGGCGTTTACTTTACGGCTTTTTCTGTGATAGGAACGATTCTACCGCTTGTATCCCTTAGACTAGTTCTCTTGCTTTAGGGATAACTTCCTGAATTCCTAGAGACGGTTATCTAACTAGATAATAGTCTTAATTATAGTTATAATGTTTAAGAAGGTTATGTTTTGTCTTGCCATCTCTTTACGGAGATGTGTCTTAAGTCCCCTTTAGAACAATTCCATAAGTACAGGGGCGTCCTACCCTAATTTGTTCCTATATCGTTGGAACTCGTTAGCGTAGTCGATAGCTAATCCGGTTTGTCGTAAACCTAGAAGGTTACGTACCGTGGTACGGACAGCGTCGAAGTCTCCGAAGACTTGTCGAATCGCCTGTTTAAATCCTCCCTAAGACCTGAACATAGCCTTGGTTATAGTTATGTTTCCTCTATTATTATCGAAGTAATCCTCGAGGTAAGGCTAGGCCTATTCTAGCGCTGGTCCCCTAAGGTAGGAGACAGCGAAGATTAAGCGGAAGCTATAGTTGTCCTCGAACTTCTCCTTGTTAAAGTTAAAGTAGATGTCTATCTAAAGGAGGAATAAGTTAAGTTTCGTTCGCTTTCCGTTATACGTGTCGGGCATCTTAACTTTAATGTTTTCGAGTGCTTCGACCTTATAAGGATCAGGTATATCTAGTATACTATCGTCGTCGTCGTCGTCGTCGTCGACGTTTCTTAATCGAGGAGTATTAATGTTTATCGTAGCAGTCCCTCCGCTAGTTTCGGGGAGGTTGACTCAGCTAGCCTAGGGGCTGGTGGCCGATCCTGCTACTGGCGGGGTAGTGGGAGCCATTGTGATAGTTTCGACTTAAAGCAGGTACTTAAAGTATAACAAATACTCAAACTAGCTAACTAAACTTAGCTAGGTGTTCGCTAGTTAGTATACTAGGATAAGAAGAAGACTATCGGGTTATTTACTTAGAAGTAAACTTGTTACTTATATTAAAGATATTAAATAATATAATAAGATTAATAACTAAGTTAAGTACGAAGCTCCTATCTAATGGTAGACGTGCCAGTCTTATATAGAACCTTCATACTCCCTTAGATCCCAAGATCCAAAGCTCTAAGTGAAGCTCCAAAAGCTCCATGCGAGGCTCCAAAAGCTCTATGCAAAGCTCCTGCAAGCTCCAATGATCACGTGACAATAACCAATGGAAATCCTTGGATCGCTTAGCTATCCTAAGCGATCCCTATTTGCTATAAGAAACCTGGATGTGCCTGTCGAGGGTTGCGCCTCTTATTATGACAAGTATCACGTGAACACGTGATTCGTGACACTTCCTTTACTTCCTCTTCGTCTCGAAGGGCCTCTGCATATACTTATCTAGATGTTTCCAAACCCTCGACGATACCCTTAAATATTTGTTAGAATACTTAAGGGTTTCGGGTCGCGGCTTAGGAGAGTGTCTACGGGTCGTTACGGTAATAGTAAAGGTTATTAGTATTAAAGTGTTCTAGTTAAGGTTAAGGTTGAGGTTAAGGGTCTAGTAGATTGTTCCAAGGTGCAAATCCGCCAGGTGGTTATAGATTTTGGTCTCTAGCCTAGCCCTCGAAGCCTATGCCAAAAGCTTAGTTAGCCATAATAGAATACGACGACTATGTCGATTGTATTAGTTCGTAAAAGGCGGACAATATATCAGGGTAGGGTATTGATTAGATTGTCCGCAAGGAGAGAAGGAGAGAACTCCTCGCGGTGGAACTAGCTAAATAGCCACGGAATACCGAATACCCCTATTCACTCAAGCGAATCCATTCACTATAAAACTCGAAATCGAACCTTCACAACTATCGGGTTGTTCACTTGGAAGTGAACTCGTTACTTGTATTAAAGATGTTAAATAATATAATAAGATTAATAAACTAAGTTGAGCACGAAGCTCCTATCTAATGGCAGACGTGCTAGTCTTATATAGAACCCTCGTCCTCAGGTGCTAGCTTGCTAGCTCGTCGCTCTGGCTAGCAGCATATGTCACGTGATTATAACCAATGAAAATCCTTGGATCGCTTAGCCATCCTAAGCGATCCCCGTTTGCTATAAGAAACCTAGGTGTGCCTGTCGAGGGTTGCGCCTCTTATTATGACAAGTATCACGTGAGCACGTGATTCGTGACACTAGTCTATACCGTATAAATAACCGATTATTTAGTAGAATATTAAAAATTTATAGAAATCGATATTTCTAAAACTCCCTATAATTATATAGAATACCTAAATAAACACCCTCCTAAGCCTATAAACCTAAAAAACCCCCCTATTTTATTAAGAATCCCTCTACCTAGTAGGAGCGACGGGTGTTTAGCTAAGCAGCGGGAGGCTGGAGCGTACTACCAAGTAGAAGGTTCATCCAATTGCGTGACTAGCATGACACGACATGACATGTTACAGTACATAAACGCACTAATGGTGAACTCTGCTTCTGCGTCTGTGTCTGTTATCAGTGCATTGTTATCATGTTGAGAGATGTGGTGGAAGGTTGGAGATGGTGGTGTTTGTGATGTTGGTATGGTATGTTTTGTTGTACAAAGGAGACTCGGTACTTTAGTGGACGGGTTCTGGCCACTGGCGTGGGGGGGATCATCTAGTTGAAACAAGGGAACTCGTAGTCAGACACTGTTTGTTGCTTACGATCAGGATCATCAGGTCACGTTAGCATTTGTTTGGAGCTTCCTTTGGACTGAACCTTGTGGGTAGAGGTGGGCGGAATGTGGCTGAGATGGGATGTATTAGTTCTTGGAAGAGGAGCTGAGTGAGGGATCGTGAGATTACGCCCGAGTCCCGACAGATTGTTGTTATTGGCAAAATGGGACCTTTCTCTTGCCTCATCAGTTCCTGGGTCTTGGGTAGGATGACCTGGAGGGGATGGATGTAGTCGGTAAGTATCAAGAATTGGTTCTTCCCAACTGCTGGGATTTCTCTCGAGCGAAAATACCTGGACCCGGACCCGGTTTGAGAGAGGATTGGAAACAACGTTAATTAGTTTGACGGAGATCATCGATGAGGCTGATGTCATGGTTCTTGTCTTTTGATCCCATGCGGATGTATTTTTGTAACATGTTGATTGTTGAATACGTAGATAGGTCACGGGTGCGAACTCGTGCTGGATGATAAATTTAGGATGGTGTTGTTGAGAAGTCGTAATCCTACTCGTATCGTGGAAGAAATGCAGGCGTCGTAATGGTCGCTGGGTCAGAGCGAGAATACGTCGCCTAATAGTATCGTATCTGCGCTCCGTACCACCTGTACACTAATCAGCGTGCCGAACTATTGTGCATAGTGTGACTAGCGTACTGTGGACATTTGAGGTTAAAGTAAGGTTATATCCTACCGGATTAATTAATCACCTACTGGTTTTCTTTTGGCTCTTGAGTGTCCCAATATCCCCACCATGAGGTAGCATCGCGTATCCCCTCCAAATGCATAAATCCATGCCAAGTACCTTCCGTATCGAGGTCGGCATCATGACGTGAAATCCCCATACTTCGTACCGTAGGCCGTACATACGGAGTACATTGATGCAGATTGCAGATTGATCAAGACGTTCCAGAATTGGAAAAACCCCACTGCAATCCCCCACTCACCACCAAGTCTCCTCTCTCCCCTCTCTCGTCTCCGTGATTCCCCCCGTCGGGGCTGTAGGGACCCTGGAGGTCGTCAGCCAGTCAATGGACTCGGAATCTCACGTTGACGGCGAATGCATTGCCTGCACGCCGCTCATTCGTCAGATGCTATTTCAGGCCCTTCCAGCACAAGCCTCTGCTGGATGCAACCAAGGAAGAAAAGCGGTCGTATTATGTAGGCGCTAGTCTCCTTCCGGCCTAGCTCACTCTTTTCTTATCTGCCAAGCCGCACCCGGGTCCAGCCGTTTTGAGTTTTGCTTGTGAGAGGGCTGTACCTTGCGAGCCCATCAAGCCCATCACAAGCAGGCCGGGACAGGCAAAAGCAGGCAACCGCACCAAGACCACTCATCCCGGCTCAGCAACGAAAGAAATCCCGAGCCTTCGCCATCGTCTGCAACCTATTCGTACATTTCCTCAAGCTGCAACACAACAAACCACGGCCAACAGCCTCAGAACCGTATAATTCACTACACGACACTCGTTACAGTATTACGCTCATCACCACCAACCGACTCTCGCACCCATACACCATCATCCCTCTTTAGGCCCCGCGACTCCTTACATTCGTTTCCGCTTTCGACGTTAGACGGCTTCCCTTTCAATGCATTCGCCATCGGCCACTTTACCCAGCAATTAGACAGTTCAACACCACCACCTCACCTCAATTACGTGAAGGATACATCCAGTTGAATTCCACGACCGCATTCAACTCTCCAACTCATCACATCCATGGGTAAATGTACGTTTGGCTCCTCCTCGACCCCTTTCCACCATCCGCTCGAGGCCTGGGTGCTAACAATGTTTGCTTTCAGGGCGATGGGGTGTGATCCTGGACGCGGGTTCGTCAGGAACTCGAGTCCACGTTTACAAATGGCTCAACCACGCCAAAGCACTACACGAGGCCAAACCGGCCGAGCTGAAGAGTTTGCCACAGATAGAGACCAAGAAACGATACACCAAGAAGATCAAGCCAGGTGTGTCGACGTTCGGTGACCATCCTCAAGATGTAGGACCAGATCATTTGCAACAACTTCTCGACCATGCATTGGATATCGTTCCTGCCGATCAAGTCAAGGACACGCCAATATTCTTGATGGCGACGGCCGGAGTGCGGTTACTGGAGCCTATGAAGCAGACGGCTCTATTAAGTGAGATTTGTTCCTATGCCAAAGCACATTCGGATTTTTCGTTGCCAGATTGCGATTTACATATTCAAGTAATCCCCGGAGAGACGGAAGGACTGTACGGGTGGATTGCGGCGAACTACTTATTAGGCGGTTTCGATGCGCCTGATAAGCATGTACACGGGAAAGGACACCACACGTATGGCTTTCTCGATATGGGGGGCGCTTCAGCACAAATTGCCTTTGCCCCAAACAGTACAGAAGCAGAAAAGCATGCCAATGATCTTAAATTACTGCGGATGCGTACCTTGAATGGAGAGTCGACAGAGTACAAGGTATTCACAACCACATGGCTAGGATTTGGAGTAAACCAAGCAAGAGAGAGATATGTGGAGCAACTTATGGATGCGCAGTTTACCAAATCACCCCACGAAACACCAGATCCATGTCTTCCAGCCGGACTTATTACCACTCTCGATGGAAAGCCTGTTCCAGATAATCATGGCAAAGAGCCATTATTAGTAGGCACTGGAAACTTTGTCGAGTGTACTGCTCGAACTTATCCTTTACTCGACAAAGATGCACCTTGCGCAGATCAGCCTTGTTTATTACATGGTCAACATGTTCCCGCCATCGATTTCGACGTCAATCACTTTGTAGGTGTCTCGGAATACTGGCATACGACTCATGAAGTATTTGAAATGGCCCATAAGGACAAAGCCTACAATTTCGTTCAGTATCAAAAATTGGTAAAGGACTTTTGCGCGACAGAATGGGGTGATCTTAAGAGTGAGGTTGCAGAGAAGAAATGGGGAAAGAAGGTCAACGAAAAGACAGCACAGGAATTGTGCTTCAAGGCAGCTTGGTTGATTAGTGTTCTTCATGATGGTATTGGGGTTCCAAGATTGGAACTCGATAAGGGAGTTTCTGGAAAAGGTTTTAACAAAACGAAGGAACTTGCAAGTCATGCAAAAGACAAGACGTTTTTGGATCCATTTCAAGCTGTCGACAAGATCAAGGGTATGGAAGTGAGTTGGACTTTGGGAAAGATGGTATTATACGCAGCAGGACAAATCCCACCCGCGACTCCCCAGGCTTTAGCGGTAGGATTTGGAAGTAATGAAGCGGGAATACCAACCGATTTTCAAGAAGCTGGATCGAATTCGAAACCGATGCCATTCGTGGATGAGGACGATAATTGGTCAGAGGTTGCTGAAGATTTAGCTGAAAAGGCCCATCGATCAACGCCGACTTTCTTATTCATCATGATCTTTTTGGTTTTCATTGGTTACCTTTTCCGAAAACGAGAAAGGAGACTTCGTCTGTACCGAAAGGTTGAATCCACCATACGTCGGAACCGTGGACCTGGGAGCCCGAAGAGGAAAGGAAGTCGTGGATTCTTTGGAACTGGGAAGCTTTTTGGTGGACGAAGCTCTGCAAATTATGAGCGAGTTCTGGAAGATGGTGATGGAGCCAATGAATTCGAACTCGAAGAGTTGGAGTCGGATGATAATGAGCATTCTGATAGCAGTGGCAGCGAAGGTTCTCGTGTAGGTCGTGCTTCAGGACTAGCAACACCACGGTTGAACGTCACGCATTTTGAGTCTGTAGGAGCGACGAGTTACTTTGATTCTGCGCCAAAAACATCAGGCGGACAAGGCATTGGGTTGGGATTGAATGGCGGCAGTGCACTGCCCAATGCTATGGACCGAAGTGGATTGGTCGTCCGAACCGAGAGTAGGGAGAGATTAGTCCCGACCTTACAAATGCTTGGGGCGGGGAGGAGGAGTAGAGCAGCTTCCCCGACGCGAAAACCGAGTCCACTCATGACGCCTTTGGAGGAGGTATGAGTTTGAGAGTAGAGGATGCGCTTTCTTTCATACGACTTCTCTTCGCAAACACCCTCGACGGACAAACCGATTGTTTTTTCTCTGAACCGGTTAGGATTCGGTATCTTCTTTTCTTGCCACGCTACGAGACTTCTATCTTGTCTCGAGCTGCTGGCCCTATTTTTCTCTATACATACAACAACAACACTTTCTTCACACCACACGGTTTCCACCCCGTTTACTTTTTTCCCGTACCCGAAAAATGGGGGACACTTTATTAATACTGGTCTGGGTCCATAACTCACTGTTCTTCGTGGATGGTACCCAGGCACTTGAACGATTACACTTTTGGATGATGGAGTTTTCGTTTTTACTTTTTGATCGAATTATTTTTGGTTTTCGGCTTTTTCTTGCCTTTTTTTGCTTGGCGAGCGAAGAACTGGGGATGGGAGGAACCTGTTCTTGCATGGCGATGAGGCTTGTCATTCCCTCTTTTATTTTGATTGATTGCGCTGCGCTGTCTTTGGATGGTTTGAATGACTTGCATGGGGTTTGGCGTATATACATACTCTTTTTAGGAGTCTTCTTTTTATGAGGAGTTTTTTTTTGATGGGGAAGGTGTGGTTGGATGGATGGGTTTGTAGGGGGGAGTGGGATGGAGTAGGGGGTAGGGAGAAGTGGAATGGGGATTGTAGATAGATAAGTAGGTAGCTGTTGTTGTTAACAAGAAATGAAATGATATGATATTAATAATGTTTGAGTGCTTCAATTAAGATGGGGAGGAGTAGGAGTTGTGATGTAATGTGATATAGGAGATAGGTTAGAAACTAAGGGGAGAGATAGTAGGAGAGATAGGAAAAAAAAGGAGAGATAGAAGAATAGGAAATATGTATATTAGGAACTTCTAAGAATCTAAACTAGCTTACGTCTCTTAATCTTAAGAAATAAAGCGAGTAGAAGAAAGTAGTATATACCTACCTAACCTACCTAACTTACTTAACTTACTTAACTCACTTAACTCACTCAACTTATCTCCCCCGTACTATAGTAGCGTAGGCGTGGAAAATTCTCGTACTAGCCGGCATAAGTATAAGTAGTAAAGTTAAGTTTAGTTTAGTTAAGTTAATTTAATTTAATAATTAGGACGTAGTAGCTATTAGTACCTATGTAATTAACTCTAATTCTAACTCTACTTTACTTTACTTAAATTAACGCCGACTTTTACTACTTAATTCGCTAGGTAGGTAGGTAAGTAGGTAAGTAGGTAGGTAAGTAGTTAGGTTATATACTCGACTCGAATAAATTTAAACCTATAAGTAAGATTACTTTAAGACTTACTTACTTACTATAACCCGAGGATATAGTTAAAGTTAAAGTTTAAGTTAGATGATTTTGTTTTATTTTAGTTTATTTTACTTAGGTTAACTTAATAGAATTAGATATAGGTAGTTAGCTTAAGTCGGGTAGTAATCTTACTCGGGTTACGTTAAATAGTTTAGTTAATTAGTTTGATTATTATATTAATATACTAGGTGACTGGGTCTTCCTTCTGTAATCTTCTAAGAGGAAGAAGAAGTTTATTTCTTTTCTTTATATGTATTCTTATGGGGAGTATTATTAGGATATCTAGAGGTATTTTGATTTTCTCGAGTACCTAGGTAGAAGAAGCCACTATGACTAGCTACCTATCTATCCACGAATCCTCAATCTCCCGCGTTATATGGTAGTTTAGCCTGCCTACTGTAGCCACAAATTGAAGTCGGGTCCTTGCGGTACGTTGCAACATGTATCATCCGCTCATACATTCCATTCCATTCATCCATCTTCACATCTCCTCTTCTGTCAGAGAAAGGAAATACTTGTACAAGGTTGAGACTCGCTTGGAATCCAATTTTTCTTTCGACTTAGAGCCGAGCCAAGAGGGTATTCATCTGGTGCGGGATGGTTTGCGATTTGGACTTTCCATTTCCGGCTGTTAATTTGTCGGCTTGGCGCAAAGTCCCGTGCCGTTGTATGGCGAAACTCTTATTGGAGTCTATGATCTTGAATTGAGGTACCGCTTCAGTACCAGACACTGATCAGCTCCTCACTGACAGCGCTAGGTGTCAGGACACCGGACTCGGTAATGAGTGCTGAGACTAATGCTGGTGGCTATTTCCAAGTTAGCTTTCATCTAGAGGAATGTGCAATCTAGAATAAGTGCAAGAAGAAAAGAGAAGGAGCGAATAAAAAACAAAAAGTAAAACCTACCGTAAAATCCACAGCATCAACAGCAGAATTAGGTTTCACCTCCCCAAAATAATCCATCCTCTCCAGAACCCTAGGCGTCGAATCCGTAAACTTCGCCTCCAAATCATTATGACTCGTCTCCTCTTCATCCTCCGTCTCAAACTTGATAACCTCCTGATCAATCCCAAGATCATACTGACCCAAGGGATACAATCTCACAAACTTATGACTCTCCGCCGCAACATAGAACGGTTTACCAGCTGCCTTGGCTAAAAGAGCAATTTGATAAGTCCCTAATCTCGAAATGATCCCACCATTCTCGACGACGCCTTCAGCACCAACAATCACTAAGTTGACCTTACCCATCGCATACCCAACTGCCCCTTCGGGAATGATGGCGACGGGCACGCCTTTTGCGCGAAGTGCAGAGACGACAGATTTACTTTCGTGGCTGCGAGCGTCGTTCATTACATAGATGACATTGAACCGGACATTTCCTCCGCTGGCACTTGCTTCCGCAGCTTTACTCAATAACGCACCAACAACCCTACTTCCTCCGTGTGTAAGTACCACACTCCCATCCCTCACGAAATTTCGACCGTAATTCGCAATTCGTTCACGTCCCGCTTTTGCACGACTAACAAATAATCGGCCATTACTTAATAAATGCTGACGCACGCTATCGAAGTTCCCGGTACTGGATGGTTTGAGAGAGGAGATCATGTACCGTTGGAATAGATCCGTTCCCGCGGACAACGAGATGGAATTCGGGATCCGCGATTTGAGGTAATCGGACTGGGTTTTGACTAGATCCAAAGTCTCGAAGACGGTGACGGCGCGGGATTGGACGAGTAGTTCAATGAGGGCTTCGATTGCGGCAACGGGCATGGTGAGGTCGGGGTCTTCGCGGAGGAGACGGTGGTATGTCTGTACAATGCTGGTGGGGTGTGAGTCAGCGGACTTTCTACGACTGCGAATTGAAGAGGGGTACGTACTCGAAGGGGGCTTTTGTCCCTTGTGGGATATTTCCTACGGTTGCCATTCTTGTCAGAGCTGGAGGGTGACCGGCGAGAGGTGGTGGAGTGGTGGTTCCTTCGTAGGAGGATTGGGAAGCTGTTTGTGTTTGTGTTAGTGGTGATGAGGCTGAATTTTTGGCGTTGCGCCTGCGAACACTAGGATGGCTATGTGGGGGTAGATGTTTAGGTGTGTATGGAGTGAGTTCTTACTAGTATCGTTGTCATCCATCTTGGCAGTTGGTGACGTTTCAAAGTCTAAAGACCGAATATGGCGATATCTCTGAAGTGCAATTTTGACAGTGCAAATGGGACAAAGAGGTGTTGAGAGAGCTCCAGTCAAGTTTCCTGCTGGTCAAAAGCCTTGCATTATCCGATTGGTAGTGGAATGTAAGAACTGGGCTTGGAGGGGCGATTCGCGTAACACACACAGCGAGGATGACGCTAAGATAAGATCGATAAGACAACAGACGCGGGCGCGGGGAAGCTGAAGTCTGAAAAACGATCGGAGATAGGTGAGGGCATGTTGTCGCATTGAGGTCGCTGATTGGAACTTGAACAACACCAAGAAATATACTTCTACACCCCTCTCACCCTCTCACCCTCTCACCCTCTCACCCTACCTCTCAATCCTCTGTACAGGCAAAGAAGGAATCAAATAAAGGACCGATTACACCATCCAAGAAAAGCACTCAATATGGAAACCATCGACCCCTCCACCGGCCGACCCCTCCCTCCCGACGCAATCCAAAGAATCCTCTTCATCGCTCCCTCAGTCCACATCTACAACATCCCCCCTCTAACCAGCACAAAAGGCTATGTAGCCGCCTCCTGGACCGAGAACAACAATGCCCGCCTGATCTTCACCGCCCGTCTGCGGGTGCTAGAAACCGCCGTACCTCTGCCCAACAACGCCGAATCAGTAAAAGCAGATATCCTCCTCGAAGACCCTTCGAATGGTCAACTCTTTGCAGCTGCACCATACACCACGCCCGATGTCGTAGAACAAGTCTTGGACTCGTCCCGCTTCTTCGCGATCAGAGTCCAAGGCGAGGGAGGTCGAAAAGCAGTCTTAGGAATTGGATATGAGGAAAGAAGTGAGGCATTTGATTTCAGTGTTGCCCTACAGGAAGTGCGGAAAACACTGAATATCGAGGATAGTGGCAAGGCCGGGGGAAAGAAAGTAGTGAAAGCTGAGAAACCGGTTGAGAAGAAGGATTTCAGTTTAAAGGAGGGGGAGACGATTACGGTTAGTTTTGGCGGCAAGGGAAGGAGGAATATTTCGAGCTCGAGTACGAAAGCGGAGTCTACGGGAGGTGGGCTTGGAGGCTTTTCGTTACCTCCTCCTCCTGGCGGCGCTTCGTTGTTGCCACCTCCGCCGAGTGCGCAGGAGGTTAAGGCGCAGAAGAGGCTGAGTAGGGAGGCGCCGTCGAAACCTCTGGATGATTTTGGGTTTGATGATGGGGAGTTTGGAGAGTTCCAATGAACAAGGCGAAAATTATCATTTGCTTTCATGGAGTCTTTTCGATTACTTTTTCTGTTGTCCCCTTTTGTGGCTTGATATGAGCTTGTCTGCCACGTTTTTTTATTTCCACTTGGCGCTAGAAGGAAATCATGGCATCAATAAGCATAAGCGAAATCATAATTGAAAGCTAGGATCCAATCATGCGACCTTTCTTTTATGAGGTTTCTAAGGATTGACGATTCTTGAGAATGCTGTCCTTCCAAAAAACATCAATTCTGAATATTACCCTTAAGCGAAAATGTCAACACGGCGTCTTGTACAATATTTTTAAACAAAGATCATTGGTATGAGTTTCAGATTCCAGGTGTCAAAAGCTGATTTCAATTACAACAAAATTGCTTAGGGGTGCTTCAAAGTCCTTTACATTCTCGGTTTTCGCCTCGCTTAACGGAACTTTTTCTAGACGTCGAAGAAGCTGAAAGCAGAACTCCAACCCTTCTAACATATTCCCAAATATTCAAGTTTGACATCATCTTACAACAATCATAACCCCTTCCTCGCACCCATCTACAAGGTCATATCCAAAAACGCTCCCAAACCCACCCAGCAACATGGGTTTCCATTTTGCCAAGACAAACATCAACAAAGACACACCCAATACGGCAATTCCCCATCCAGAAATAGTCAAGCACCTCTCTTTGTCTACTTCCTAAGAGGAGCACTCTGTATTGCTATTGGATCGGAACTTTTCACCGTTCAAGCTTTCCTCTTTCTCTCGCTTACGTTACGATGGGGGTGGGAAGAACAATAAGATGGGCACCTGGAGAAAGGGAAGAATCGAGGGTCGTATGATGGGCTTCCTTTGAGGATGAAGGGCTCTGTGCATTACCCCCCTCTTGGGGAAGTACCAGGTAATAACACCTGCAAAGTAGAGTACAGGATTCAGGGAGAATATGGAGTACAGCGACAATACCAGTTTCGTCCCTACATCAGCACCTCTTCACCATTTCTCGCACGAGCCGACCGCCGGTCAAATTACTCAACCAATGGCGGCAGGCGGGATTCTAGCCCCTTCTGGGGCTACTTATTCGCAATATAATACGACGATGTCGACATTCGGATTTCCCACGTCAATTCAACAGTTCTCCCCCTCGCCAAACTCTGGATCTCAATCTCAGACGACCACTCCAACACCAGAATTTCCATATTCATATCCAATTTCATACCCAATTTCACATCCACATTCCCACTCCTCTCTTCCTACCACCCCCGAACTCCCCATCTCACACACACCAACCACCCCCCTCCCAACCCTTCACACCCAAAGAACCTACCTCCTCACCTCCCTCGCGCACGAAAACCACCACGCAACAACCCTCCTCACCTCCCTCGCTCGCCTCACCACCCTCCCCCCTCCCTACACCCGTCGAACCCGCAAACGCCTCACCCACCTCCGCCACCGGCTCAACGAGACAACCAAACAGGAAACCGCCATTCTCTCACGCGTGAATGAGCTTACGGCGGAGATCAATAGGAGGGAGTATGTGGATGCGGTGCAGAGGGAGGGGGAGATGCTGAGGGAGGGCGCGAGGAGGGCGCTGGAGTGGTTGCCGTTGGATAAGGGGTGGACGCCTGTTGTGGAGAGGGGTGTAGGTGTGGGTTTAGATGGGGAGGGGATGGAGGAGGGGATGGGGGAGTTGAGGATTACGACGCCGTTACCGTTGGATCCTACCAGTCCGAGTTTTAGGCCTGGGATGAGGGGTCTGGGTGGCTTCCCCTTCCCGGTGGTTGTTGTGTCGGAGGACTCTTTTTATGGTGGTGATGCAGAGGCCGGGAATGGGATGGGAATGCGTGAGAGCTTTAGCTTTGCGCCGTCGATGAGTGCCTTCGATGATCGGGATGCGTGTGATGAGGATCCTCCTTCTCCTCTATCTCCTACACAAGCACCAATACCAACACCTCTCACCACCACCCAAACCTCAGAAGAAAACCAAATCTCAAACTCAGACCGAAAATAAATCCAGAGACCACCCCTCGCCCACCGCTCTTCCTCCCTAGACTCCTCGCGTCAGATGGTTTCTGGTCCTGGTTCTGGCACGGGAACGAACACGCCCAGGTTTTTTACGAGACAAAATAGTTTACCGACTCTCCCTGGGGTGTCGGGGATTTGGAGGATGGGGATGGGGATGGGTGTGGATGGGAGTATGGGGGCAGAGTGGAAGGGGGAGGGGGTGTAGAGGTGGGTTTGTGGATGGATGGATGGATGGGATAGGGTGGTTAATATGGTATTGGGCAATTATAATTTAATATTTATATAGTAAGATTCATAAATTCCGAAAAAAAAGAAAAAAGTTTTGACTCGGTAAAACCTTTCTGGGGATGCTGATATATTAGGATATAGCATTAAGGAATGGTACAGTAGTTTACTAGTTCTTGATTTACATACAGGTAGGTATACCGTGCATTTATATAAAATCCATGTCTTTTAAAACTAAACCAAGATCACCCATTGAGTATTAAGGTTACTTTAAGAAAGAGGGGGATTGTATTTATAAGATTACTTTTCATTATAGGATTAGGGGATTAGCGGGATTAGGGGATTAGAGGGTATATAATAAGCGAACTCCCTCTTTAAGTCTTTGATTCTTTCTTCCTTAGGACGAGGGGAAGGGGGGGTAGTACATCTATTACCACTACTTACTTATTATTACCTATCTCCCCTCTCCCCTCTCCCCTCCCTCCCTCCTTATCCCTCTCTCCCCTATAAACTAAACCTAACTTAAACCTAACTCCCCTCCTCCTAAGAAATATTCCGCTTACAATATACCAGGTACCTTAAATAAAACAATATACTATACAAATGTCGGTTTATAATAGTAAATACTTATTAGCTAGCTCCGAGCGTAGCTACCCCTTCGGGACAAGCGTACTTTGGCGCCTATAAGTACGTATGGACTTAGCTAGCTACACTTACTTCGGTATATAATATAATAATAAGGACTTAGTTGCTATAATATACGATAGTAATATAGGTCTATTATATTACCTATTTATTAACGATACGTTAAACTAATACCACTTATTATAACTTAATTATTTCCTTCCTTACTTACTTACTTACTATTCATACCCTATAGGATATATATAAACTTTCCTAATAAGACAAATAGAACTACTCGAGTGGCTATAGGAACACCAAACCAGGAGTCCAGGACAAATCCCCGATATCTAATATCCATTATCAAGAATTTCAAGAATTTCAAGAACCTCGTACTTTCAATCTATCCATCTATAACTCTCTACCCAACGACCCACCCGCAGCAAAAAGCTAGCTCTTCCACTCTCTTCTATTAACCACCCACCTAAACCAATAAAAACAACACAGCACAACACATTACAATACAACACGAACCCCAAACAGGTCCCATTCTTATTCTTATTCTTATAAGGGCCTGTTTGGAAGACCACCTACCTAATACACATCTAAGCACGTGTGATATACTACCCAACCCCTCGAAGCGCTCGCTTCCATAACACGACGAGAGAGAGATTCCCCTGCTTTGGTGAGTAATTAACAGGGAACAGGTATATGCTATCGAGTTCCAGGCATAGGCAAGAGCGTCATTACAACCCGTCTGTCCACAATCTCTCCTCTTTTCAAACTTTTACCCCATTCCGAATCTTCTCTACCAATTCATCAAATCTACGCAGGATTCGTCAGTTTTTGTCCTCAAAATACCGCAAAGAGTAAGAAAAAAGAAGGAAGGAAAAAAGGAGAACTAGAAACTCACCCCTCCCAAAAAGCGCCCTCTTAGCCCAATCCATAGCCAACAAACACCTCGTCCGAAAACTAACACTCTGCGCAAAATATACACTCCTCCACGCATAAACCGCCCAAAGACCCCCCGAAACATTCCACCCCCCACCGAGATCAAAGACCGCCGAGTTCCCAATATACGCCAAGCTACCCAGATGATGGTATTCAAAGGCCTTGTAAACAGTCTCATCAAGATCCCCGTGAATCACATCGTTGACTTTCATCCCGGGTGTCGCATGGGCCATCTTGTTGAACTTGTGGCCGAGATATTGTCCTTGTTGGTGAGCGCGTTGCGCGGTAGCAGGGAGGGATGTGAGTTTGGAGTCGATTTGCATGAGGAGTTCGCGGAGCTCGCCGAAATCGAGGGTGCCGGATTGGTCTTTGTCGTAATCGTAAAAGAGCTTGTCGAGACGTTTAAGGTGGTCTGCTGCTTGTGGGAAGCGCTTTCGCACCTTTTGCGCGACTTCTCGCCATTCCGAGAAAGTGATTTGCACGGTTTCTGGATCCTTGCCTTTTTCCCAGGCAAGAGTGCGGAGGAAGGTAACCAGATGGTCGGCTACGTTGTTTTGGACTGTTGAACAGTCGCCTATAGCATAGACGTCACCTAGAGGAGCGCCGTTGAGGCGAAGGTGAGAGTCGGTTTCTAGGGCGTGTTTGTTAGTTTGGGCTGTTCCTAATGCAGCTGCTACGTTTTGGCAGAATTCGGTTTGGGAAACTCCGGTTGACCAAAGACAGAATCCCATTGGGAGTTCCTTGGTGATGGTCTCTCCTTGCTCGCCCTTTTGAGTAAAGAAAATACTGTCTGGAGTGATTTCCTTGACTCGGGAATTCGTGAGAATGACTACTTGGTCACGAGCAAAGCGAGCTTCGGCGTATTTTGATAGGGATTCGTCGTATGTATTTAAGATATGTCCTCTACTCTGAATGAGATGGACTGAAATCTCGTTTCTGAGGATTTTTGGAAAGTGTTGGGTGAGGTCCTCATTAAGTAAGTCGAAAAGCTCAGCAGCAAACTCAACACCTGTTGGCCCACCCCCACTAATAACAAATGAAAGTAGTCGACGTCTCTCTTCGTCGGAAGTTGTAGGCAGGCATGCATTTTCAAGATTCGTCATGATTCGATTCCGGATTTTCTGCGCATCGTCGATGTCTTTTAAGAAATGACAATTGTCCAAACCCTTCACGCCATGAGGATTGGTGGTCGATCCTACTCCAATAACAAGTTTATCGTATGGAAGATAGAAATGTACATCATTTCCATTTGCATCTTTCTGTGATAACTCTACCAACTTTTCCGAAAACTCAACGTGCTCCGCCGAGGCTAGAAATAATGTTAGACACTGAAGTTACTGTACCGACTTTATTTGGATTATTACCTCTAATAAAATGCCCCTTTACCCTCTGAATGATTCGTCTCATAGGTTCTACCAATGATCGAAATTCGAGCGTCCCAACAGTAGCAGAAGGCAACATAGGCGTAAACAAAAAGTAATTCGTAGGCGAAACCAAAGTAACATGATACTCATCCGGATTCAACGTCTTAAGCAACGCAACACTCCCCCACCCCCCACCAAGAATCACCAACTTCGGCTTATCCTTCTGACGTTCCATAGCCTCGCTATCAAAGTCATCGAGCTGCACCTCTGCAATGGGCAAATTCTTCGGTCCCCCCCGTCTCGGACTCAGCGCCAGCTCAGAAACGCGTATATCCTTATAACTCAGATCCTCGCGGTACGTCGACGCATCATAAAGGAAGAAAGCCACCACGCCGACGCCCAGAACCGCGATCGACCCCCCCAGAACGGCGGCAGAGCGGTATACAAAGTTGAGAACCCATGATCGACGTTGTGGCAGGGGTCTCCCAGAGACAGTTCGAATATTCTGCTGGAAGAATGGCTGTCGTAGCGCGGGGCGAGATGATCGCAAGGGGAGCGGTAGAGATGGTGATTTCTTGGATTGATATGACCTGGAAGCTGGCAATCCACGTCCGCCAGAACTGGAGAGCTTCCAAGGAGCTGTATTAGTATTATTGCCGTATCGTAAATGTGTGTTTAGGAGGTGCCCGCGTCGACTGCACCGAGCAATGCACTTCAGAGGCAGCATGCTACCAATTGCCTGCCACTACCAATTGAGTGGAGAAATAACAGTATTTGAAGGTATCCGTGTATCAAGAATGCAAATTTAACGGCATTATTAAGCAATTTGTTTAAAGAATGAGTGTTGAGGGAATGAGGATGTAGGATGTATTCGTAGATGTGGTCGAGAAGCCTGGACTTGAGCTGAAAATGTGGGATGTGATAGCTCCTGCAGGGCACCGATACTGACGTAGTGATAATGCAATCCCGGAACCGCGGCTGATACGAATCACCAGAAACCTGTAAATATTAGTAACCTCCTTGAGAACATTATAATTTTTCACTTTGCATTGCTCTCAAATGTATTAAATACTTTTCATTTTCGCCATCAAGCAATGTTGCACAGAATGTAGTATGATTCGTAAGCAAAATGGGAATACACTAGACTGTTCTACAAATACAGCAGTTTATCCTGGACGCCAATCAATGTCACCTCCTGGGCCAGATATAACGCCGAAGTCCATTCCCCAATCCCAGTTATCAGCTATAGCACGCTGGTATTAAATGTTGCACCCAAACGCCGTTCTAAATTGCCCTATTCAAGTAATCATGGGCTCATGGCCATTCTCATATCGGTCTTCATTCTCATCAAGACCGAGCTCGATCCGAGCTGGCAGGTCCTTCTTCTGGTCCCTCGCTGTACTCTCAGCCCATGCACGAAGACGAACGAGATTCCTGATTGCAGCATCACGTCGTTGATTCTGAATGCTGAGGATGGCCTTGTTCACACTATCTGCAACAGACCTACGAAGATCCGGGTGGAGAAGAGCAGCCAGTTGTGGTTCAAGATTATCCGGCGGGAAAACAAGAAGCGCCATAGTTCTCTCCAAGTCTTCTAAAAACTCTGGGTTTGTTGGAGCCCGAGGAGCTAATTGCTGTGTGGCAAAGGTCAATGCAGGACTGATATCACCTCCTGGTTTCGAGTTGCATTCCCTAATGAGTTCAACGAGTTGTAATCGAAGAAGAGCAAAGTGGAGAGATGGGTTGTTATCAAGAACCTTGACTCATAGTTAGCAGATGTAACCACACAAGTTTGTGATTGTACAGAGTCTGGAGGGAAGTATTGCTCATACTGAGGACTGAAGTTCGTGGTTTTCTCATCACCGACCCGAAGGCTATATGAGTGGTGCATGAAACATATTAATCATCGCAACGGAGTAGTAAAGAAATAAGTTTGTATGGCTCACCTGAGGTTCCAACTCATTCAACCCCTCGATCGCCTCCTGGATGCTTCCTAGGTGGATCGAGTGTTGAATTGCTTGCCGTGCCCTTACTGATTCTGCTTCCTGTTGTGGTCGAAGGTTTGCCTCGGTCGAGAACTTGGCTGCTGCAGAGGGATAGCCTTCTGTTGTAAGGTAGTCAAGGATAAGCGCATTTATGTCACTATTCACAGGTAGAATGTTAGCTTCCAATCTGTGCGAAGATGATAGCGACGCGAACCCCAAAGCCTTCCAGCATATGCGCTCAATCAGTTGACAACTAATATGTGTTCTCCGCATGCTTTAATTTTGTAGGAGAGATTCCCAGTTGATGAAACTCATCATGTAGAGCGCGCAAGCGTGGTTGACCATGTCAAGGGAGTCGACAAACGAGCGGGAACGTACTTTTTCAAAGGTTTGACCTCCTCTACGCGCCGCTCGAAGGCATGGCGGAGAGGGGTCGTGGTAGATGCCTGCGACGACGTCTAAGCGCGGGGTCAGCATGAGCAAATGACGAGGCGCGACGGTCGAAGAGGCTAACTAACCATTCTTGCAGCGTCTGCGCCGAATGGCCGACAAGCTACGAGAGTGTCCTGCACCAACGCGGGAACGGAATGGCCCTGGACGAGTGCTGGTGCAAAGGTGTGGTAGAAGTGGAAGAGGAGGGAAGCTGGTTGAGCGCAGACGAAGACGTAGAAAAGAGGTGTGGAGTTTTCAAGCTCAATTTTGAGAAGCTAGCCAAATAAGGATAAGCGTATGGTCACGTGGGTATCCAGCTTTCCACTTCTGGTTAGGCCATCGTGTCCCTTGCATTTTTGGTTTTCGGCCTTGGATACAGGGTATCAACACCGTTAAGCCTCCGTGTGAATCCACTCGATTGGCTGCACTTTTGATCAGTGAATCCACCTCAGTGGAGTCCGGGGGTGGCCGTACGGAGGCACACGACCATGACATTTAAAGATTCAGGATATCGCTGCTGGAAAGATCTCTCTAAATGTTATGACATTCAGGAAATCAGGTGGCCTATCTGACCACACATCCCAATCTCATCTGCTATCCCCAGGTTTCTTTGAGCACGAGCTCCGCTTGCGAAGTAAATATCCCGAGGTCCTGCCCCTCCTCCTTCTCATCCGATATAACACCTTATCTAGCTTTCCTGGTTTTTTCGTAGCCGAGCGAGTACCCCTCATAGCGGCCCTCTCAGGTTTCTTTTGCGAGAGGTATTGCAACAGCAAAGCACTGACATTTATTGGCAAAGCCCTGCCCTTCAAGCAACTTCATAGAGTATCGTCCGGGTTCCCTCAAAAGAAGCTGCCATGTCCAAGGCACTCACAGTCCGACCTCCATCGCCTTACCAACCCCCATGGGCTGATGTCTGTATTATTGGTATTGCAGGGAGCTCTGGCTCTGGCAAGTCAACTCTTTCTCACGCTATTGTTTCACAATTGAATCTTCCTTGGGTCGTAATTCTGTCTATGGTACTTTTGCTTCTATCAAAAGACGTCTTTTAAAGATGGTGACTAAAATGTGAATAGGACTCATTCTACAAGACTCTTGATGAAGAATCTTCAAGAAAGGCATTCCGAAATGAATATGACTTTGACTCGCCAAGTGCAATAGATTTCGATGTCCTGGTTGAGAGATTACGAGATTTGAAGGCAGGGTGCGTTTTAAGCCTACGACTATATGTCACTCCTTATTAACACTTTCGTAGGAGACGTGCCGAAATTCCCATATATTCTTTTGCAAAACACGCTAGAGAAAAGGAGACCACCTCAATTTATTCGCCGCACGTGCTCATTTTAGAAGGCATTTTTGCTTTGTACGACCAAAGAGTTCTGGAGCTTCTGGATATGAAGGTAGAATATCCTTGTGTATTTTGCTCTTCAACTCATTCTGACTTGTTACGCTAGATATTCTGCGAGGCAGATGCAGATACCTGTTTGTCAAGAAGAAGTATGGTCTATTGATTCCACACAATTGGAAATCTGTTAACAATTGAAAGTCCTGCGAGATGTCGCAGAGCGAGGGAGAGATATTGAAGGATGTATTAAACAATGGTTTGCGTTCGTCAAACCTAATTTTGAACAATACGTTGAGCCTCAAAGAAAGGTCGCAGGTGTGTAAACCCGTTTTCTTCTTTACGAGCATACCTAATGATTCTAGATATTATCGTACCTAGAGGTGTTGAAAATCGAGTTGCGATAAGTAAGTGCCAATTCATCTGCCGGCCAAACCCCAACTTAACATTTTTGAAGCAATGGTAATTCAGTACATCGAGCGTAAACTCATTCAGAAGTCGCAAAGCCATCGCGCGGCTCTCAAGAAATTAGGCCAAAGCTCAGAAGACGATCCCCTTTCAGATAAAGTTGAGCTCTTGAAAGACACACCACAAACCCGAGGAATGAACACAATCATTCAAAATGTCAGTACCTCAGCTGAAGATTTCATCTTCTACTTTGATCGTGTCGCCACATTACTTGTCGAACAGTAAGCTTTTCCATAATCACTGATAGCATGTCTCATTTTAACCTTTTTCAGTGCTATGAACAACGTCTACTTCAAAGAAAAGATTATCGAGACCCCCATTGGAAATCACTACAAAGGCCTAGCGCCCCTCGGAGAAACAAGCGCTGTTATTATCCTCCGCGCTGGCGCCGCCTTCGAAACTGGTCTCAAGCGCGTCCTACCCGACTGCCGGACCGGGCGGGTGCTAATCCAATCCAACGTTCGAACCGGCGAGCCTGAATTGCACTACCTCAAACTCCCTGAAAATATCGATACTCATGATGGTGTGCTTCTCCTTGATCCTCAAATGAGAAGTGGCGGTGCTGCGGTCATGGCTGTTCAGGTTCTTCTGGACCACGGTGTTCCTGAGGAGAAAATCGTGTTTGTTACGTATTTTGCGGGGAGACTTGGATTAAATAGATTGACTAAGGTTTTCCCGGGGGTGAAAGTGGTGGTTTGTTCTATTGTTGCGGATTTTGAGGAGAGATGGATTGAGAAGCGATATTTCGGTTGTTGAAGCGTAGTCCAATGATGAGCACTAAACAGCACCTGCGGTTTACCATCTTGGACATGCGAGGCGAAATGAAGAGGACTTGTGAACCTCACACTTCTGGATAAGATATTTTTTATGGGGAATACTGTCAGAAGTTGCATTTGCGTCATCGCACTTAGGACGAGTCTAAGAAAGTCGGTTGGTAACTACTATCCACAGACTAGAGAACTAGCATCTCAACGGATAATACCAGTTTATCCGCTAGCACCGATCGAGTTTTTCTTAATGAACGCATCCTATATTTTGACAATTTCTTCCCTCACTCTTTTCTTTTCTTCCTTGTGATTCCTCTCCTCTGCTGTACACATTTTTGTATCCCTTCCTTCTTAAGCAGAGAATCACAAAAGAAACGGAAACAACATGCATATCCCCCCCAAACTCCTCGCAGTATACACTGCTGCTCTCCTCGCTACATGTGTAACAGCACAGGTATCTCCTCCTACTTCGTCCTCTTCAGTTAGTGTTCCTTCCTCGTCCTCTTCTGGGATCGTGCCGACGACTACGATTACGCCTTTTGTGGCGGGCTTGACGACGAGCTCGAGGGTGAGAAGGAGGACGACGAGTAGTGTGGTGAGGGGGGCGAGTGTGACGGGTACTGGGATTGGTGGTGGTGGTAGTACGAGTACTGGTACGGATGGAAATGCGGGAAATGGTGGGAATGGTGGGAGTGGAGGTTCTTCGGATGGAAATGGAAATGGAAATGGAAATGGAAATGGGAATGCAAATGGGAATGCAAATGGGGGAAATGATCCAAGTGGTGTGAATGCTGGGAATGGAGGAAATGGAGGCGGACGTGGGATGTCTACGGATCCAGCCGCTTTGAATACTAATGCGAATGGGAATGGGAATGAGAATGGAGGTACAGATCTAAATTCATCTGGATCGGGATCGGGATCAGGAAGTGGAAATGGTTCGGGTAGCAACTCGGGAACAAGTACGACAAGTGCCCGTGTCAGGAACCGGACGACGTCGAGTCGGAGATCCTCTGCTACTGCTACTGCTACTGCTACTGGCGCTGGTGCTGGTGTTGGGAATGGGAATGGAAATGGAAATGGGAGCGGCAATGGATCGGGAGTCAACTCTGATCCTAACTCTGCGAATGGAAATGGAAATGGGGGTACCGATGCGAATATCGATTCCATGAACTCAGACGATATCAACGATGGAGGGAATGGAAGTAGTAATGGATCTGGAAACAATTCAGATCCAAACTCTGCGATTGGAAATGGAAATGGAAATAGCAATGGAAATGGAGGTACCGATCCAAATTCATCTAACTCGAACTCGAACTTGGGTTCAGGTAATGGATCAGGATCGGGATCTGGAAGCGGCTCAGGAACACGTACTAGTAGTCATGTTAGGAACCGGACGACGTCAAGTCGTCGGTCCTCTGCTACTGATGCTGCTAGAAATGGAGGAAATGGTCCTGGAGCTGGATCGGGAACAAATTCGGATCCTAACTCTGCCGGTGGAAATACGAATGGAAATGGAGGTGCTAATATGAACGTCGATTCAACAAATTTAGACGGCGTTGGAGGAGCTACTCCAGAAAACACCAACGAAAACGGAAACGGAAACGGGAATAGCGGTGCCAGCCAACCATCCTCGAATTCAAACTCCAATGGCGGAATCAATCAGTCGGGGGGTGGTAATGGAGGCTCTGGAGGTTCTGGGAACAAAGTAACAACCTCTTCACGAATGAAGACGACTTCTTCGAGGGCTTTTAGGGCTACTTCTACTTCTACTGCTATAGGTGACAGTGGTAGTGGGAATGATAATTCGAATAATAATGGTGGGAATGGTGATAATAATGCAGGAGTTGGAGATTTTGATATTGCTTTCGAGCCTGTTCCTGTACCGGGTGCTGGGGGCGGTAATACGGACAATGTTGGGTCTGGAGGTCAAGGAGATGGTGCGGGGAATGGAAATGGAAATGGCGATGGAAATGGGAATGGCGATGGTAATGGCGGATTTGGAGATTTTGATATTGCCCTCCAACCGGTTCCTGAGCCAGGGGCTGGTGGTGGTAATACTGACAATATTGGGTCTGGAAATCGAGGAGGAGGAGCTGGGAATGGCAATGGGAATGGCAATGGCAATTCAGGCGCCAACAATGGCTCTGGAACAAATTCAGGAAGTGGAAGAAACTCAGGGAACGGAAACAACGGCTCTGGCTCCAATTCAGGAAACGATGATCAAGCAGATGAAGACAATTTCTTTGAAACCAGTGACGGAGCCGAGGATTGGAATGATGGAAGTGGAGACGATGCAGATTTCGATGCGGATGCAGTTAGCGAGGACGAATGGAATGATTGGAACGGGGGAGACGACGAGAACAGCCGCATTGCGGGATCTCAAGGCAATACCGGGAATGGCGATAATCGAAATGGTGGCTTCGACAGAAATGGCTCTGGTGGTTCTCGTCTGGGTTCGGGTTCGGGTTCTCGTCCAGGTGAAGGTCAAGGTCAAGACCTAAATCAGAATCAAAATCAAAATCAAAATCAAAATCAACACGAAGATTCCAATCTTGGATCTGATCCTCAACCGCGTCCCGGACAGAACTTTGATTCTAACTCTGATCACGACTCTAAGTCCAATCTAAATGAGAACTCCAACTCCAATCCAAACGGAGATTCCAATTCTGGGTCTGATTCTCAGCCGCGTCCCGGACAGAACTCCAATTCCGACTCGAATCAAGATATAAACTCCAACTCCAACCAACCCAACTCAGACTCCACCTCGCCCTCACACCCTCCATCCCCCTCCCCATCCACCTCCCCACCAAACAACAACCAAAACAACAACAATAACAACAAACCACCCCCCAACCTCGAACCCCCCTCCCCCTCCACCTTCCAAACCCAAACCATCTACCCCTCAACCCTAACAATCTACCCCTATCCCCAAGAAACCAGCATACGCCATAAAAGCGCGGGCTATAGAAAACATCCTGTGTCTTCGCCTGGAAAAGCAGAGGGTTATCGTCATCGGTGGAGGAAGGTTAAGAAGGTTGGTGGGAAGGTGTCAAGGGTGCAAAAGGTTAAGAGGGGAGATGGAGAGGAGAAGAGAAGGGAGATTCGTGGGAGGGGAGGGAGAGGGAAGGGTGAGTATCGTCGGTTTTGGGGGAGGGTTGGGGGTTAGTGTAGTTATAGGGGGAAGAGGAGGTGAGGGTAGAGGGGTACTTGACTTTTCCTTTCCTTTTGTTTTGTTTTGGGTGGGATGTTTGAGTTTTGTTTTCCTGTGGATTTTGGAGGCGGGGAGCGTTGCTGGAAGTGATGAGGGGAACGAGGTGGAGGGAAGGGATTCTGTGTTTCTCTTCCTTGCTAGATCTTCATGGGGAATATGTATCAAGTTGGCTGGTAGGACTGAGTCGCTTTCTATTTCACGGATAGGTGTTGTTGTATGGTTTCTAAATCTCTTATGTATGTCAATTCGCCCATTTGAAACTTTAAAACATTCTCGAGTGTCGAATCTGATAGATTCCTTTTTATGTGAGGCTATGAGGTCTTTTGGATGTATCTCTGTGATTCTGTAATTGGTGGTAGAAATATTTGAGTGGATGGTAAGGAGAGAGACGGTGGATTTCTTGTTTCTTGATAAGTGTTGTGACGTTACATGTGAAGTATTCAAATATGAAACTTTTACTAATAACACATTGTTTGCTGTAAGTAGCTAGCTGTATTACCCGGCTAAACTGGTAACCATGAAATACTAGAAAAGAGACTTGGAATGCAGTACTGTAGATAAAAGAGGACTTGTACTTACTCGATAAGCGTTGAGTTAATATAACAGTACATGTTCTTGAGGATGTAAAGTCCTGATTGAGCCTCTACGTCGTACTAAGCTTCATACATGTATATTTAGAATATTTCATTGGCAGCTAACAAATTCGAGATTAGATTGTGATGTGCAGACCAAGTGCGGCGGTGTAGTTTGTGTGGATGTACGACATGTTTTGTAGATAGGAATTGGGATCTTCTGCGAAGCGTGGGTTCACTCACCGCAGAATTCGCTGCGCGATTGATTGTGATGAGTAAGAGTGAGTGAGCGTGGCAACCTCTGTGAGCTGACTGGTTACTTTTTCTTGCTGTAACGGCGAATATACTTCGTCCTATGTTCGAAAGAAAATTGGGTGAGTAGTAGGATAGAGGTAGAGTCTTTTCCACCATCCATATTTGTTAAGCGAAGATGGAAAAGAGTAAACATTCGCTTGAAAAAGGTTCCCAATAAACTCGCGGATCGATGTACCCGAGTTTCCGAGACATATCTCACCTAACCCACCCTTAAGCATGTGAAATATCGTCCCCGGTTCATTGATCAGATGCCAAGAAAATGTATCTTGCGGTGAGCGAAAGACGTGCATGCCATCCCATCTCATTGGCGAATGGTAGGGTCAGATCGACCTGCAGGCTGATGCATTCGCCTGCACTCCGCATACGCAGGTATTGTTCACTTCAGCGTGAGTCCAGGTGCGCGGCGTGCGCACTGCGCCCTCGCCCTCGTTCTCCACCGCCCGGTTTGGCTGGGGACTCGTAATATGGAGGTCGTCATGAATCAGGTGAGGATGCCAAAGATAAGGAATCGCACACCTGACACAAAATTGAGGCTATTCCCATTGCCCCTCCCCCTCTCGCTCGTTCATGTTCGCGGGGTGTCAAGCGCTTGGTGAGGAAGGAGGATGATTTGTGAGAGGCCGAGGATGATCCGCGTTGTTCTGTGTTGATTTGATTCATGCGCACTGATGTTGACGGTTGACCTCTGAATCAAGCAAGTCCAGTACCTGGTACAGTACTCGTACGCCGGGCGTCGTTTCGTGTACGGATATAAGCTACCTGCCGCTGTGTTTCCTACAACACCACCGATCGAATTCAGGAAGGGCAGAGGAGGAGGTTTTCTGAGGCTGTTTGTGGAGGAGATCAGGGAATGGGGAACGGCACCTACAGGACAATGTTATCCTCATTGCTACGGCCAAAGAAGTCCCGACAGCGCGTCACCGAACACTCGCCATTCTCCTCGCCTTATCCTGAGCCTTCCCTTTCTTCTCCCACCGTTGCGCGAAGAGATAGACAAGTGCGCCATGCTACGGCAGATTGGACTGAGACGGAACCAGAAGATGATGAATTGACGGGAGATGACGGACATGATCATGATGGAGAAGACGAGGACCAGGAAGAAGATGACGACGAGGACGATGACGACGATGAAGATGGAGAAGAAGATACGCCTTTACTTCCCATATTCTCTGCGGCGCATTTAGGTCAGTCAGAACTGCGTATCTGATATCCCGAACACCAGCTAATATCTGCGGAATTAGATGCGCTCCCAATCTACAACCTTACGCATGCCATCCGTGTCATCGTTCTTCCCAGGACGGAAACAACCTTGACCTGGGATCAGCTTCGATCACCACAAGTTTCCCAATTCTTAGTGAAGCCTATGCTGCAACAACTTCGAGCCGCACACTTCTCTCGCGCTACTCTATATGCCCTCATGGCCAATTGTTTACAATTTCAAAAAGAAGCCCAGGCAAATCCTGGAAATGCGGGAGTCAGTCGTACGAGGGCCCTGGTGTGCGAGTTGTTGGCTATAAAGTTATTGAAGGAATACAGCACGCGGGAACTTATCGATGCCCTCTCCTACGATTTCTTCCCGCTCCAGGGAATCCCGGAGCCAATGACCCCGAACCAAGGTCCTAAAATCCAGCCACGCCCCGCCGCCGCTCGAACGTCAACCGTTGAAGTGGCTATTAGAGCCTCGGCGAAATCATTTTTAGCACATCCATTGGTGGTCCAACAGCTCGAGGCAATATGGGCAGGGACTATCGTGTTTCATTCCGCGGCAGACAATCTTCATAGAAAACGCACAACTCCTTCCAAACCACCAACTCCACAATACAAGAACAATGATAGAAATCATCTGCTAGTCCCAGGAGAGAATGTTAGATACGGTACTATAAGCTCTCCGGGTGGTCGAAGATCATCAGATGTGCAATTTCAGCCAATTCAGATGCGAAGGACTGTTACTCTCTATGATCCAAGAGACGCTTCTTTATTTAAGCTTTCACGTCTACGAGTACCTCGTTATCGTCAATTCTTTTCAACTTTCTCTCTTGCAATTCTGCTTGGACTGTTTGTTGCAGTACTATCTCGACGGTCAATGGACATCACCCTTTTGGAGGTTGTCTTTTGGTTTTGGAGTGCGGGATTTATGTTGGACGAGGTTGTTGGCTTCAACGAACAGGGGTTCAGTTTGTATATCATGAGCTTCTGGAATACATTTGATCTTGGGATATTGCTCTTCCTCATCATGTACTACTCTATGCGGTTGTACGGGCTATTCCTCGTTGATATTGGAAGACATGAGTGGAATTCAATGGCTTACGATGTTCTCGCAACCACTGCTATTCTCTTGTTCCCCCGCCTTTTTAGTGTTCTCGACCACTATCGATACTTCTCGCAGCTTCTTATCGCCTTTAGGTTGATGGCTATTGATCTTGTGGCAGTTTTTGTTCTGATACTCATCGCATGCAGTGGCTTTTTTGTCGCTTTCACGATGTCATTCAGAACAAATGGAGATAGTCACAATGATGCAGCTGGTGTCGCCTATAAAATATTTCAGATCCTGATGGGATTCACTCCAGCGGCATGGGATTCTTGGTCTACCTACAATCCTCTGGGAAAAGCGATTCTTGTGCTGTTCCTATTCATTTGTCACTTCTTGGTGGTGACGATCTTGATTACGGTCCTCACAAACTCGTTTATGAAAATTGTCTCGAATGCAAACGAGGAGCATCAGTTTGTGTTTGCTGTCAATACTATATCAATGGTCAAGAACGACGCTTTATTCTCATACGTTGCACCGAGCAATATAATTGCATGGGTTTTTACTCCATTGAGGTTCATTTTACCATTCCGATCATTCATCAAGCTTAATCGGACTGTTATCAAAATTACCCATTTCCCCCTGCTATTCAGTATTTTCGCATATGAAAAGCTGTTCCTTGCAAGCTCGGTATTTGAGCCAACAGATCTCATCGACCACCGTGGTCGCAAACGACTCATCTCTTTCCAGGAGAACAAGTCTCTGTTTAGTCCTAATCCACGAACGAGACAGGAGTCAGTTGCAGGTTTCCAAAAGGATCGAGCTCTGGATGAGGTTTTTAGATTGGCTCCTAGATCAGATACTCTTCGAAATGCAAAGAGGAGTATGGAGCGTAGACAAAAGGTTGTCAACAATTGGATGGAACACCAAGGAGAGGCTGCTAGCCCTCCACAGGAGCAAGATAGATCAGTAGTTGATCGGTTGGAAACAAGAAGACAAGCAAGAAAGGCCACTATGCTTCGCCAGCGAGGAATATCAGGTACAAGATCAGTGGCAAGCGATCCGGCTGATTTCATGTCATCAAATCCATTTCGCGATTACGAAGATGACCATCCGGATTTGCGTAGCCAGGCTGTTGGACACGAAGATGATGATGGGGATGACGAGTTGGTGACTAATGAGGATGATGAAGGAGCTACGTTGGATAAAAGTAATAGTCGTCGCCACGATTCTGGGAATTCTGATGAAGATGATGGCGAGGGAGAGGAAGATTATTTTACTACACCAAATACTATGGTACAACGATCTTCTGTATCCTCTGCTAAGCCACTTCCAAACAAAACACCAAAGTCATCGCCACCAAGATTTCGGGGTCACAATAGAAATGTAAGCATGGTCTGACCTCAAGCTATCCTCCTGAACAGTACTAACTTCATGTAGATGTCTTCGAATACCATACTCTACAACCCAGTTGCCCATAATATGACCTCATCGTCGGACTCACCTCCAAAATCTCGTCCTTTGACTGCAAAGCGCTCATCCAATGCAAACACAGGTACTCATACTCCAACTGGTGTAGCCGCCGGACATCGCACCCCAAAACATTCAATCTACACAACCGCAAACACAAAAGCAAGGCCAATAATGCCAAATAGAGCAGATTTTAAATCGGTTCCTAATTTCGATATGGCTGGCGGTCGTATTCGACAGATCCGCCACAAACAGTCCTCTCTCGATATGGGAATGTCCGATCTCGGATGGGACAATCCCAATCAAGGACTACTAGGCGCGGTCCCAAGCTCATTTGGAACCCAAATGGCCCGCGCAACCGGCGGCCTCAAAGATCCTCGGGGTGGCTCCGCAAGCAGAAGAGAAGACACCGAGGGCATGATGGGACGGTTGATGCTCGCCCGCATGAAAACGCTCGAAGAAGGATTCGCCGAGGTCGTCAAGGAGTTTCGCGGTCTCCGCACGGCGGGAAATAGTTCCGTAGAGGGAACGGAGCTGTTAGATGGTTTGGGGGGGTATAAACGTGAGAAGGAGAAAGGGAAGGGGAAGGAGAAGGCGACGAGGAAGAAGCGTGGTGGGAAGATCTCGAGGACGACTAGTGAGCTGGATTTTGCTAAGGTTGAGGGGAGGGAGCGGGAAAGGGAGCAGGAGAATGTGAGTCCGGCGGCAAAGCGGGATGGTGGTCGTGATGATACATTAGATAATGAGGGGTTTGCTGTGGAGAGGTTTGAGGCGAGGGGTAGTTCTCTTTAGATGTTTTATTGTTGTTGGTTTGGTTTCGACATTGTGTGTTTTTTCTTTTTTTTCGATAGCATGGGTTCGATGGGATGGTGGATGGTTAGGATAGAATAATTTGGATGGGTGGTGGGATGGCTGGTTGGTTGGTTGGTACATACGGGTCTGCGTCTGCGTCTGTTTCCTTTTTTCTGTTTTTCTTTTCTTTTACTTTGCATTCTTGTATACTGTACTTGGTGAGCGAGCGAGCGAGCGAGCATTGCATCATCGGCCTTTTTTGTGTATTTTACGTTTTACATTTTACATCTTTTTTTGCGTATGGTTTTGCGTATAGGATGGGATGCGCTGCGATGGTTCGGGTTTACTATAGTGGGCGGGAGTTATTTGAATAATATACCACTTTTGTTGTTCTTTTGAATCTTGGATGTTGGGTGTTAGGTGTTGGTAGTCGGATCTTCTCCCTCTAGAGCCTGTTTTCATCCCTTTCTATGTGATTAATTGGTTCATAAAGTAACGAAGTAACTTCCAGGTTTAGGGTAGGTTTTGAAGGATATTATTTGTTTGGCTATATCTACTCGAGGAGGTATTTAGAGAGTATTTTGAGAGTTGAGTTTTGTGTGAGTAGAGATTTATGGATTTATATGGTTAGGAGGTGTGAATCCGTAATAAGTAGGGGTATGGGGTAATAGGGAGGTTTGGAGATAGATAGGTATAGGTAGGTAGGGAAGGAATAGGGCGTGGAGGGGAATTAGAAAGAGGGGTAGAGGTTAAAAGAGGAGTAGAAGGGGAAAGGGAAAGGGGAGGTTAGGTATATATTACTTTTACAGAAAGAGAGGGAAGGTAAAATGAACGCTGGGAAAGATTTACATCTTTTAATACATATTTAATATATTTGTAAAGGATCTGGAGGGATGTTTAGATAGAGTATTACGGCATCCCGAATCTACTACTAAACCAGATAACTAAATCGTAAATCGCAAATAGTAAAAGTCACTTTATATTACCTAGGTAGGTAGAGCTAGATAATAAACTCGGGTTATTCTAAAATATCTCGTATAGTATAATTATAAGTCCTCTAGACTACAAGTCCGCGGGTATGCCCTCTTACGCCCCCCTCTCTATTCCCCTATCCCCCCCCTATACGTGTCTCGTACGTACTAGCTATATACCCCTACTCCCGACTCCCGCTCCCTAGGTCGTCTTGTAGGTTTTGTTACAACGTAACCCACCGGGCCCCTCTTTCCCGGCAAACAAATACCCCCTATTCCTTCTTATTATTACTTTCGCTGTCGCTGTCGCTGTCGTAGTCGTAGTCGTAAAGGGTTGTTGTAAAAAAAGAGAAGAGAAAGTAAGAAAGAGAGAGGACAGACAAGTAGTAAACAATTGTTAGCGTAACACGTGCTAGCCTAACCTCTTTAGGAAGGTAGTATTCGGGGGCTGGGAATAAGCGACACGCACGACTAAAAACTTTTCCCGACTTCTGTCCCCCTCCGCCACCCTCTCTCTCTCTCTCTCTTCTAAATAACATACTAGGGTACAAACCCTATACGACAGTAAGTAAAGGCGACAGCGAGGGTGCGACAGTGAGGGTAGCGAGTATACACGTGAAAATTTCAAGGCTACGAAGTTTGAGCGAGGGTGAGGGCACTCTAGCATAGTAGTAGTAAATATATGACTTTTGCGATGTGCGATTTGCGATTTAGTCATCTGGTTTAGTAGTAGATTCGGGATGCCGTAAGTATTATTCGTCGCTCTAGTAGGCTATCTTCCAAAAGCGAAGAATATATTCTATAAGTTTATCAAACTACGAATGTATCCTATGCATTCCAAGTCCAACTATCCCACTCCCTTAGTTTACATAGACCTTCTTTCGCACCACCACCATCCTACGATTCTTGACCACGACCACTTTCTTTCGCACCATTCGCCGTGCAAGATGCCTTCCAAGCGGGACCGTCAATCTCTCCGCCGTTGCTGATGCACAACGCGTCGGGATCGCCCTTGAATGTCGTCCCCTTGGTAAGCGTGGCATCCGTACTGCCGGTCAGAGCGTTACATGATTTTTCCGTTGCCACGACGTCGACTATGCCGTTGATCCGGTCGGTGTCGCACCAGGCTTGGTTCCACTGGCCGTTGACACCGGTGGCGGCTAGCGCAGCGAGAGCAAGGAGGGTTTGGAGTTGCATTTTGGTGGAAGGCTTGCGATGAAAAAAGGTAATGTTGAGGGAGTGGTTGGGAAATGATATAAGAGTGTAGATTACTGTAGTGAAGGGATTGGTTGGGATGACCTGGCTAGAGGTGGAAAAGCTATCTATATATACTAATACGCAAGAGAAACTGATACAACCCCTCGCATTCTTTAGCAGAATTCTGGGGTATCTGTTACTGCCAATACTCGATACGGAGGTACGGCCCAAAATAGGGACTCAAGATAGGGTTTCGGAAGCGGGAACCAGTGCTTGAAATTCAAGTGCCGTAAGTGTCGGCATATAAAAGAAGGCTTCGGCTTTATAGTAAAGTCCACTTCCGTAGTTTCAGTCCCTTTTTACTCTACTTTGGTACTTCTAGAAGTACGGTACATAAGCGTCTCCCGAGCTCGAACCTAAAGAGGGCGGACGTATCGAATGATTTACCCGAAAAACGGAACTTGTATAGGTAGAAGATATCGTTACTTATTTTTACTAAGTTTAGGTAATTTTCATATATAAAACGCTAGAAATTACCTTACGATACTTTCTTTTTTCAAAGCTATAGTAATATTTTTAGACTAGTAAATTCTATTAATCTTTATTCGTTTCGTAGATTAGAACCGGCTCGGCCCCGATTAAGTGGAGTAGCGTACCCCGGGATTTATAAAACTTCCGAAAACTCTATTCGCTTATTTCGGAGTTTTATTCTAATTATTCGAATTAAATATTATTCGGATAGAATTTCATATTTTACCTAGGTACTTATACTTAGCTTTATATAGGAGGTAGAGGATATATTATTCGGGTTAAATAGCCCCTAGGGTACTTATAAGGCTATTCGTACCTGTGACAGACGTGCTTCTGGACAGTCGGAACAAACACTCTGTTCTTAGGACAATAGATGAGGAGAGAAGGAGAGCTCAAGAGAGCTGAGAACTAAATACAGGTCGTGCGCGCTAGTACTAGCGCGCCTCGCCGAGCGAGCATGTGACATCCAACCCTCGTGACCATAACCGTCACAGTACCCTTATTAAGTAGAGCCTAGGCTACTAAGCGCTTAATTAAGGCCTGTCTCACTAACTAATTCTAGTAGCTAGCTTAGGGATAGTAGAGGGTTAAGAAGAAAGTACTCTTACGAGCGTATAATAATAATTGGTAGATTTATTATTATAGTAGACAAGTAATCGATAGACAAGTAATCGAATAGATTAAACGATATATATGCTTGCTTAGTCACCCTCGATACGTAAAACATATCCTATTACACCGGTACTTCTATATTTACGTTCGTCCTACTCACGGGTGAATAGACCTCGGGTTTAGAGAGCCCTAGGGTTCTATACGCTCTTTCTATTCCTATTTCTAAAAACAGAAACAAAAAGGCTGGCTATAATAGTAGTATAGTAGTAGGGATACAAATAGTAGTATATAGATTAGGGACAGTAGTAGGCGAGGAAATGAGAGCCCTATAGCTCTAGCGTATATATCCTACTCTAGGGTAGGATATACGAAATGTTAAAGGTTCCTACCCCTACCGCTAGCTCTTATAGGTCGGTAGTCCTTACGTAATATAAAAATATCCCCTTGTATATAATCTCTATTACTTATCCTACTATCTATTCTTATTACTTATTCTATTACGTATATAGCGTCTCTAAAAAAGGGATTTTATTATTTATATACAAATATATACTTATGTATAGAGTAGTAAATAGAGTAGTACTGTTTACGTATAATAGAATACGGGATTCTAAAATATAATAAAAAGCGGGTTTTACCTTTTATATAGGTTATTTCAAATAAAGCTATATTATAATATTCGGGGTAGTATTCTTTTGGGAATAAAATAAGAGACTATGAGAATAAACTATAAAAAGTAGATTCAGGAGTAAAGAGCTAGCTAAGGGAGTAGGGAGTCTTTATAAGACGACCCTGACCGAGTGGAAGCTACTAGAATAATAGGCATCCACCTAGGTAACCGAGACAGGGGGTCAAGTAGCAGAGATGAGTCTCGGCTAGGACTATATCGTAACATATTTGCTGTAAACTCGATGAACGAGCTAAACATGTTTAACACTCGATCCTAATTATGGCTTCTATAGAGTACAAAACTCTCATTTATATAATAGAATCTGGATGTAAATTCATGGCTTTTTGAGCCGAACAGGCCGTTATTCGATACGTTTCCCCTCTTTATATTTATACTAGGAGTACTTACTTAACCTAGAGGAGAACAATTAAGTAAGAACTACACCCCTTCCTCTTAAATGAGTACAGACAGAAATATAACCAGGTGTAATATTCGGACAGAAAAGGCTTCGGATTCCACCTCTTTAACCCGGAGGAGCGATAGAATTTCACAAAGAAATAGAAACAGACTCGCTTCGCACTTGTTGAAAAGGAGGGACCACCAGGGAGGAGGTGTAGAACAATGAATCAATTTTTTTTAGGAATTAATATATTAGATTACTATAGAAATAATAGATGTTAACTAGGTAGTTACGGCATTATGAATTACGGCATCCCGAATCTACTACTAAACTAGATAACTAAATCGAAAATCGCATCAAAAAAGGTATATATTACTACTGCTGCTATGCCTATACCCCTACACCCCCACTCCTGGAGAGAGAGAGAGAGAGCGACAGAAGCGGGGAAATATTTTAGTTGTACGCGTCGCTTATCGTTAGCCCCTAATAATACCTTCCTAGAACGGCTAGCACTTGTTCTAGCACGTGTTACGTTAACAATTGTTTGCTACCTACCTTTCCTCGCTCTCTCCCACCTACTTTCCTCTTCTCTTTTTTACGACAGCAACAGTGAGGATGCGACAATGAGGATGCGACAATGAGGATGCGACAATGAGGATGCGACAATGAGGATACGGCGACAGTATATGGCGAGTTTATATAATCAGGCCCCTGTTTCAAGTACGTGGGGGTGTAAGGGTATAGGCGCTCTGTTACAGTAGTACGAGTACTCGTAGTAATTTAGTAAATATATGATTTTCACGAATTACGGTTTACGAATTAGTATTTACTCCATTTAGCCTTTTAGTACATTCAGGATGCCGTAATAGTGCTCATTAAGGGTTTCTCTAACCGACGCGGAACATAGATTTTGCATTTGGATTTGTATTTAGAATCAGAATATACTTATAGAAAGCTACCAATCTAGATTTAGATTTAGACAGAGCCATTAGTAACGCTAGGGCATCGTCTTTCGATTTCGGTACGGCATTGTTGCGGCACGAGTACTCGTACTCGCGGTACAGTCTACGAGCATTCCCAGAGCGTTTGGAATGCCCCATTGCCCTTACTCGTGCAGTTGTATCTATGTAACTCACGTATATAGTAGTCTGGCCAATAGGAGCCTGTGTCGATGCGTGCCAGTTTGACTTTTCGGAATTAATCTATTTTACAACCTATAGAGTTACGATTGTTAGAGTAAGAGCGGTACTCTAGTACTAGTACCAAGCACTCTACCAGGTACTCTACTAGGTAAAATACTTCTACTTTGAAGTAAAAATACAGTGTTGAACTACACTAAAAAAACATACTCTCGGCCTTTAAGGTACGCTAAGGTAATAAGAAAACGCGCTCTAAATAAGTTTAACCTAAATTATCACTAAGAAAAAAGATTTTATTTTACGTTGAAGGAATAAACTTAGAAAGGTAAATTATAGTATATCTTCCTAGGCAAAAGGAATATATGTTTACGTGGGCAGCTACTATAAGGTTAGTACCGGAGCAAAAAAAATGTTTGAGAACCCTACATCTATTTCGAACGTGCTACGAGTTCTAAGGGCTTTCAAAAGAATAGTAATAGTAGCTCCAAGGGAATTTTAGTATAGGTACTAGAGTCCCCTATCAGATATATACACTTTCAACCTAGAAGTTGAGTTTTCACTATACGGTACTCGCCAGACGTCATTCTTCTTATGCGTAAAAGGTTAAAATGAGCGATAGCATTATACTTCATTACGAGTACATCCGAAACAAATGTAGCTTTTCCAAGGTAGCTAACCTGGGCAAACAACAGCGGAGAAGTAAAAGCCTTCGAGAAGGTTCCATTTATTTCGCCTGGGATGAAGTAATGGATTTTCCCCTCGGGTGCTTCGCAAAAGGCTGTTCTCTGCGTGGCTTAAGAAGTCATTTTGCTAATGTCCTCTACTCCACTACGCTGTGCTCTACCACGCTGTGCTCCACCCCCTTCTGTTTTTATTCAGAAAGACCTACCACAGCACTTGAAATAACAAGTTAACAAAGTAAATTCGAAGAATCGAAGTAATCTTACGTGTTAATGGATACCCTACAGGCCAAGGAAAATCTTGATCCTAACAGAAAAAGAGTTTGGAAGAGCTAGGAACTACTTCGTCCCAGGCGAAATAATTGTATGCTGTTCATGGGGGGTTCCCCGTTGCCAACCTTAGCCATTACTAGTAAACCTACAGTTTTCTGCCTATGACGAAGTAAATACAGGTCACCTAGGTAAAGACAAGCGTCCCATGTAAAACGTCTTGGAAACTATGATGGATTCCAGATGAGGGTATATAGCAACGATCTCTACCCAACATTTTATTTCTCTTTCATACTAAATCAAATCGAATCACCTCGGAATCTTTAGTACTCAAATCTTCCCCTTATTATTTATCTTCTACAAGGTTATTCCTACGGTCAAAAACGACAAAATGAAATTCTTCACTCTCGCCATTACCCTTGCCCTTGCCTCTGTTGGTATGGCTGAAGATAAACAATGCCAACTATTGGTCGACTCTTGCCGTACGGCCTGTAACGCTTTTGGGGCATGACTACTCCAGCCTTTCTTTTATCTTAACGACGCATAATACGCTACGTACTCCATTTACTAATTGTTGTGGTAGGGTATAACGGGCTTCATATTTAACGGACCGAACAGCAGTACATGTTGCTACGCCCGTAGCCAAAATCCAGCGTGTCAGACAGCAGGGATCCCACCTTGCATTTAGAAGGAGAAGTTAATCTGATTACGCAGGCCTGTGGGAGTGGGAAGGTGGAACTGGGTGTGTAGGAAGGGTTGTATGTACAAGTCAACGAATTATGGACGTCTTCTGGACCAGGTAGCTCCATAGATAACGATATGACACTCTACCAAAAGGCATGATTCGCGGAAGCGGGGGTGTGGAGCTCAGTCTTGGGAGATGTATATGTTTTAGAAATAAGCAGTTTGCAGACGTCCTTCAGTACTAGGTAGCGCAGTGGAGTAGAAATTCAACACTATACTCATCATTTTTCTACAAGGACTTTCGTCTATGCTTAGCGAGGGAATTTTCAGAACTCATCAGGAGTTCCTGCCCTTACACTTTATACTCTGGGAAAATACTAACTTCTTTACTCTTTATTTTTCGGGTAGGGAGGAGGGGGGAGCTTTATAATCGATTTGCTTACACATATACGGAAGTAAGGGTGGTAGTATTCTGTAGGAAAGAAATTCTTTTTAACTCTCTAGTTCCAATAATGGAATAAAGACAATTTGCCACGTTTATTTCAATGAGTTATCAGACCGTTTACTCAAGTATTACGATCCTTGAGTTATCTTTGAACTCAGACAAAATGAATATAGCTTTACTCCAAGAAGGGAAAATGTTACATTATATATACGGCGCCCGTTACCTTATCTCAGCGTAGCTCAGAAATTTTACTTGGTTCCATTTGGCGCTAGGGTGGAGTAAATAATAACGGAGTCAAATGTGGGTCGAGAATAGGAGTTGTATTATAGGATATAAAGCTATCTACAGTATATGTGGATAGGTGGATACAGGGGTGATCCAAAATGACATGTGAGATACCCAGTATTCACTGGTGGTGGGCATGTAGAAGAACGACTCGGCACCCTTATTTTGTGGAAAGGATATACAACTTCTATAACACGTCCACGTCGGTATCCAAATCCCTGTCTACGCCAGATCAGACATTTGACACTGGAAGGGGGCAGATCGCTCAACAGGATTGGGGTAGATATTATAGCAGGGGCACCTTCAAAGGATGGAACATGCTTTGAATTTAATACATAGCAAGTGTGTTGATTCGGGAACACCCAGACGCCTGTCGATACAAGCACAAATTCAAGGTGTGTAGAGGAGCTCATGCCCCGTGCAATTATGTAGTGCTAGTATGAGATAAGGTGGAGGTAAAATATAGGTAGATTAGCGAGCTCTTATAACAAACTGTAGATTGGTCTAAAAACCGAACAAAGATAGTAATCATAGTCTATTTACAAATCAAATTCAAAATCAGATAGAAATCTACTCCCGGTCCTCTCTATCATCCCCATTCTAACAAACTGAAACCCTCAGGTCAATTGTAATCAATATGTTGCGCTGAATCACTCTGCACAAGTTAGTCTATCATGTAAATGTGTAAGGTGGTCGAGTGTTGATGGATGCGTAGCGAAAATGAGATCTTTGTTCAAGAAGAATGTTGATGAATTGCTGTGAAGAAGGTGAACAGAAATCTGTGGACATATATATCTTTCTTTTGAGTTCAACACCGATGGAAAATCCTACGTGATGAACCCTTTTGCTGCAAGTGTTGACGCACCTAAGAGGTTAACCCTAGAGCCACAGGCGCTGCATGTACTCTCATAAGCTAAGCGAGTGGAACCTGAAGCACTGTGGAGGCTAGTGGACAGAAATCGCGATTCTTTACCCTTAATTAATCTCACGGTAGCTGGTCCGACAATTACGAAGTAGGTTTGCATAAAGGGTTTAACTTAAAAACATAGCCTTCTGAGCTTTGAAGTTTATCCGATACATGAGGCAGTATCTTTCAAGTTACCGAAGTACGACGTAGAAGTATGAAAGTCTTCAGACCTACGGTACCAGGCGAAATAAACGCAAGCATCGGGGTTAAAACCTCCGAAAAGAATGAATTCAATTCATTATTCGCCTAGGATAAAGTCACAGGGGGGACGAAAGCTATCTCGCAATGTGACTATACTGACCGGTTTGTACGTGTTAAGCTCAGATTAGTATTGTATATACCACTCGGTAGCGACGTGAGATATTACATAGATACTTCTAGAACTAGAAGTATATACTTTTGTAGGACATAGATATCCTTGAGTATATACATTAAGCTAAATATTTTTCAGATAGCTTTCAGACAGAATATTATATAACATAGTATAAGAATTAATAGTTTTTATATTTCTACTAATAGTTAGTCCGTCCTTTTACTAGGCTATCGCTTAATCGTCACGAGTTAAGTGGGCCCTGGGGGTAGGTTAGAGGGGAGGGAAGGGGGGCTTAATAACCTCACCGTAAAAACTCGACCTTAAGGCCTAAGACGGGAGAAGACTAGACGGAGAAGACTTAACTTCCGTAAGAATCAATGCCGTAAGTACTATTAATGGGCCCCGAATCAAGGCTAAACCTCTTTAACATCTGCTTTCACTTATATTTTAGATATAAATTTACCTTAATAAACGCTCGAAAAGGAGTCGCAAGGGCAGTACTAGGGGGATTCTAGTATGGTTAAGCCCAAAAACCCTAGATTTACCACCTTAGGCCTTACTCTAAGGTCGAGTTTTAACGGCATTAACTTCTAATTACCCATAGTACTCCTAGTATGAGAGTCGTTATCCGATTCGCTCTGGAGACTCTTGAGCTCTACCTGTGAGCCCAAGCTGCCAAGCTGCCAATGCTACAGCGATATTCATAACGTGTGTTAAAAAACGTGATTTTCAGGAACACCAAAAAAAAGTGCAAACGTAACATCGTGAAATAGCCCCCCTTATATTATAGAACAACCACACTTCTAGGGCTTAAGCCCCATGGGGAGATTAATCCTTAATACATTCTTGGTGGTTGTATCGACTTTTTATATGCTTTAGGGGTTACATTATATAGTAATTTAGGTAGGGGCAGAAAGTTGGTTTTTGTGTCGGTCGTACGCCAAGACCCTACCCCGCTATCCCGCCTCACGGTCGCAAGGATCGACTTTTCGCCCCTTCTTAGATTATAATATAGAAACGCCTCTAGGTTCTATAAAAAGTTAATACAACTATTAGTAGTATACTAAAGTATAATACTATAGCAGGGCTAAAGCCCTATAAGCGTGGTTGTTTCGTAATATAAGAGTGTTGTTTTCCTGAGTTCCTGATTTCGTACTTTTTTAAGTGTTCCTGAAAATCACGTTTTTAAGACACGTTATGAATATCGCTGTACAAAGCCACGCTCTGGCCACTCTTACCGAAGTAAGAGCCGATGCGCGTATGTGGCTCTTTATACCTATACAGCTCTACCTCCACGGGTCGGAAAGACATATAAATAAGACTGAATTGTAGGTATAATTGGAATACTGTCTTGTCCAAAAGAATGTGTCTCTTTGAGCTAATCTAGGTACGATGCGGGCGATGTGCTGGTGCGTTATATAGTAATATAAACAAGTTCGGTATTCCTGCACCTAACACATTACATTTCTCGGGTAGTAAGTTTTCCCCTGTACCCAGGTCGGCATTTCTGTCCCCAGATACTTCTTCTAGGCCTATTAATTGTAACTTTCCTAGGGTAGCTGTGGTGAAAAACAGGGTAAAAACCTCCAAAAAAGTTATAATTGATAGCGAGATAAGAGCTAGAAAACTCTCGAGACTCAAGGAAACCAGAACGCACCATGATCATACTCGCAAAGCTATTAGGGTGTGTTTGGCCGGAATACGTGTCCAGGGTGTACCATACTAATTAAGGTTCTACACCCTAAATGCTAATCCTGACTCACAACGAGTATGAGGAACGTTTGGCTCCCACATCGAATGCTATTCTGAGTGTAACTAGGTAGTATTCTATCTTCTCTCCGGATACACCGGAGGGCTTAACTCAGCACCTGTACGTGGTGCACTCTACGAACCTTTAGTTAGGGCTAGCCGTAAGGTTAGCCCTAGCTAGAGTGCTTAGATTAAGTCTCGACCACGAAAACACCCCCTTGCATAGTAAATATTTTCGCTCTTACCGCGCTTTAGATAAATAATAACTTCCTTAATTAAGACTCAACCTTTTTGAGTACCTTCGAATCGGCGGAATAATAGGGATAAGGAGGAATAGGGGAGGTTATCTCAGGCTTCTTAACCGTTACGACTACGGTTTTTGCCTAGACTTAGCTAGTATAAGAATATAGAGGGTCTAGACTCTAGACAGCTCGCGTCGCCCCCTCCCCTGTATACGACTTGTTATAGGTAGGGTATAACTCTACAATATAGCCCTCTAAGCCAGTTAAATTGTCCGATTCATATAGAGATATTTTAGAAAGTGACAAGGGGGGGAAGACCCGAGCTGTCTAGACCCTTTACATTTCGATTTTTGAGTTTGCGATTTCCTATTTGAGCGGTCGGACCGATCGGAACAATGCCTAGGCGCGCTACGGGGCTTGGTCCGAACTGCCCCGTAATAATTAACCATTAGTATTTATTATTGGGTACCAAGACTTAAAGTAGGTATCGTAAACTCAAAAATCGAAATGTACATATATGCCGTTAAGGGGATAGTAGGTTGGCAACAGGGAGAAAACCCCTGAAAACCCTGTAATTATTTCGTCTGTGACGAACCCACTCTTATCTCCTACTGTCTTAAAGTAGAGTTTTTGTCAGAAATGAGAGGATTCTGAGTGTAATAAGCTGTGCTAGGGCGTATAATGGTCTATACTATAACATGACTTTGACAAAACCAGTTATTATTCTTGAAATTCGAAGTCTCCTACAATATCTCAACATATCACGTTCATTGACGCCATCCAAGCTTCACCACTTCAAATTCCCACTAGATAGTAAAGTGGAACACTTCTACCCTCTTCTGCAGTAGCGCGTTAGCCAATGTCTTTGAAATCATCTTAGAATGTTATCGAGGGAACAACAAACTCAAACTGCTATTAGGTTTGAACCCACCTTTGTCTCACAACTCAGCAAGGAATCTTTTAATGTCTGACCTTGAAAAATGTACCTTTTGGCAATGGTCAGATGAAAAGAAGCATTTTCTGCAGTCGTGCGGCTTGGTGGAAGGAAGTTGCAACCACGGAAAAGAACCTTTCAACTCTCCATTTCAATGATCGACCTTCGGTACGTCTCAAACTAAAGCCATCAATTCATCATGTCTGCAGAACACCCCCTCGCAGAAGCAGCAACCAACACCGAATGCCTCTTCTTCACAAAATTCCCCATTGAGATTCGTCGAAATATATATCGCCTCGTCTTTTCGGGTTCAAGGCTCGAGTTCGCATCGTTCAAGAGCACTGGAGATTATTGCTGCAAAGACTTCCAGAAAGGTTCATCTGCTTCATTCGCCCTTTTCCCTCTACAAACTTGTCAGCTACTTCTAGCGTGCCATCAGACATACAATGAAGGGAGAACCATATTTTACGAGGAGGTTGTTATATACACCGATGCTTCTCAGTGCGAGGGTGTCAAACTCGTCTGCGAGAACCTGTCTGAGTTTGCCAAATTGCACATCCAGCATTTCCGGTCCTTTGTACTCGGTGATGGCGGGAATGCCATATTACCGTTATTCGACGATCTTCCAAAGCTCAAAACCTGCCAGATCTATTTGAAGGGGTGCATGTTTGATCTCAAGCCTGCTAAGTTTGACGAATGTAATGTGGATACATTTGTTGAGAGATTTCAAGAGTTGTTCAGTGGTACCAGTATTTCTTCCCAGAATCTTTTTGATACCTGGGGCTTGAGCGATGTGTCAAGACGAGTCACTTTCTTGCTTCACATACCGGTTGTTACTCAATATAGATATGATATACCTGAAGCATACAAGGTAGGTTACGTCAAAGAACCATTCCAGCTTTTTGAATATGCTAAATGGAGGGACATAGGTCTTCTTTGTGAACATAAACACGGGAAAATGCTTTTTGACAACGGATCAACATTTTGACCATGAGGAGGGATTTCGCAGAGTCTTGACTTGAAAGTTCCTTGCTCTGTCTGACGAGCTTTGTACACGATTCAGTGGTTCGGATGAAGATAAAAGGCATCGCGCCCACGGGAAGGTGGCAATTTCGAAACGGCTATGTCTGCAGGACTAGAGAGGGAAATCGACTACTATTGAATACTACTCGTAAGGTTTATTTTCCAGTAGCGCTATGAAAGGAATCGGGCAGTCCTGGAAGTGCTTCTTGTTACTAGACTGGGAAGATCGAAGCACCCCATGTAATCTATCAAATGTGGTCGCGCGAAACCGGTTTACTGCAAACTTCATGACCTCGTCTTCATGTTGTAGGAGAGTTGTAAGCTTCCTCATTGACTTGTGTTACCTTCTTATGGCTTAAGGGATCGAATCGTTAATTGCGCTTCTGTTCGTCCATTTGCATGCATAAATATATCCTATTCATTGAAAAACTTACGAGCCTGAAGTTGTACTGTACTGTCTGATTCTTGAAGAAATATTCCTTGGCGTAAAAGAGAACCAGACAACAATCAATGTCTCCAAAATACACACTCAAATTAAAAGAATTCAGCTTGAGTCCAGTTGAATAGCTTTCAGGGAGCACAACCTCTTTTGAATGAAGGAAGGTTACTAAGTGAGAGAAAGTTATGACAGCAAAGTAGAACCCGGGGAGAAAGAAGTTCTTAAGATTTAAGTATAGCATTAAGATCGACAAACTCTGCCCGATTTTGTCATTCTACCTATCTTCGTCAATTCTCTAGGAATTGTCTTTCATATCCTTCCAGAATAGGTGTAAGCAAAATCTTCTCAATCAGTCTCATTTCTCCTTTAATTCGGAAAGAATGTCGTTGGTAGCTTTCTCGCTTAAAACAATAGTTGGAATAACCGGGAAAGCACCGGGGACCTTGGGGAACGCAGATCTGAGAATTAATCAGTATTATATTTTTCCCGCATTGTAGGAGGCTAAGAAGGGATCAATTTCCCCTAGCAACCACAATACAGAAGCAAAGCACAGAGGGATATCATCAGTGCATTACTTACGCATCAACAACCCTCAATCCCTTAACACCACGAACACGAAATTTCGAGTCAAGAACCGACATCTTTTCATTGTCTCCACCAATCGCGCAAGTACTGGTAGCGTGGTGACTGTAAACTTGTTTCTTTAAGAATGCAAGGGTCTCCTCATCAGAGCAGTTATCACTGGTGCAGGGATGAATCTCAGTAAATGGCCCCAAGCCAGTCTTCGCATCCTGGACAATCTTCCTGCCAAATTTGATAGCTTCAAGCATGGCCTGGAGGTCTTTGTCGCTATTCTTCTCCCAGAACTTGAAGTTGATCTCAGGGGTATCTTGAGGGTTAGCCGAGCGAAGTTTGACGAACCCCTTTTGACTTCGAGGATTCATGTGAACGAATGTGCATTCGTATTGCTTGGGCCCAAAGTCATCAGGGAAACCAGGCCAGAACCCTTCGAATGAGAATTGCCCGCACCACATCTGAATGTCCCGACTACCAGTGGATTGAGAGGTCTTCAGAAAGTTGAAGAATATATTGGAGGCTCCTTGGAAGTCTCGAGCTGCTAATGAGGCAACAGAACCTTCGTAGTTGTCGTCGAGATTTCGACCAACACCAGGTGAGTCGACTATAACTGGGATGTTGAATTTCTTTAGTTCCTCAGCAGGACCGATGCCACTCAGCATGAGGATTTGAGGACTGTTGAACGCGCCCCCGGCAATGATGACTTCTTTTGATGCAAATGCTTTGCCAGGTTTCCCTTTTCTCTTGCTGTCTACGTTGCGGGGGTCGCCTCCGTATAAGAATTCCCCCCGCAGGTATTCCACACCGACAGCCCTGGGTGTTTTCCCAGTTTTGTCGAATATGACTTTTGAAACGAGAGAATTTAATTGTAAAGTGAGAGGATATTTTGCGGGATCGTTCACAGTTTCTTTCACATAGTATCCAGGACTAGAGCGTTGGCCTTGTTTTGTTGCGTGAGACCAACTCCCAAACACCCCCAAGGTTTGATCTCGATTAGAGTCGTTCGCGTCGATATCTCTATCCATGAGCGCTTTGAGTTGGTTAGGGTCACCACCGGTCATATTTGCAGCTTTTTTGGCGAGTGATACTGCATCGGCATCCGTATCTGCCCATGTTGTATCTCCGAGTGAGATATCCAGCCAACCGTTGAATCCATGAGAGGTATCCGCAGAAGAAATATCAGCGTTGCGTTCCATTGCCTTGAAATGTGGTCGCATGTTTTGTGTGAGCCACCCTTTGTCACCAGTGATTTCCGAGATATAATTCCAGTCTGCGTCTCCTGGAAGACTGACAACAGCACCATTGTGCATTGCGCAACCACCAAGTGTTCCAGTCCGAGGATACCAGATGCCCAGTCTCGTTGCGCCTTTTGGTGGTTGGAGTCCAGTATAGAAACCGCCGTCTGGTTTTCGATAGACCATATGATTGTATCCCGAGTCGTTGTCCGTATGGTTCACAAAGAAATCCCATCTAGTCTTCTCGTCATTGGCGGCAATGTTGAAATTCATTAACTGAGAAACATTGACATTTTGCGTTTGATCGTCCCCAGCCTCAAGTAGCAGGACAGAATGACCGGCTCTTGCTAAATTGGCCGCAACAGGTCCACCGCCTGGCCCAGAGCCTACCACAATATACTCATAACTTTCATTGGCAGCGGCTGCCAAAGCGACAAGCGCTCCGAACACCAGCCGAGATAACATTTTGACAACAATTTGAAGTAAGAAGAATATGGCAATAGGTTAAGGAACAGCAAGAGGTTCAGCTGAATAAAGGATTTAGATAGAAATACTCAGTTCCGATTTAACATTTTTCCGCTCTCACCCACCATCGACTGAACTGCATATCGTACCACGTTTACTGTCATATCGGAGGCTAAAGTGAGGCTGAAAAAAATACCAGAATTGCATTCTACAAAAGTGTTCGGGTGGCCTAACACAGAAACGAGGTGCAGAACCTAGGAAACTTCAACCCCGTCAGCATATACTTCTATGATGGTTACAAAAAAGATTTCTGTGGAAATATCATGTCAAAAAATTGCCGTGTGTGGATCCGTTTAGCCTATGCAAGGTAATTGATTAACCTGCGATTCAGCGCGCCTGAATGGGCCAACGGCACTTGAAAACATGAAATGCTGGGATATGAGATAAGAAAGACCAAGACGGAATGAACCGACGAACCGAAGAGACCTAGGTACCAATAGCAGCGGTTGTGGCGTGTTTCTAAAAGATTAAAACAATGTCCAGAAGAGGGGGTGGCTTATCTGGTACCAGAACTTGTCCAGTACTTCTACCTCCCTTATTACCGTAACATCACCTGATGAGCCACAAATCCTGACAGTTTCATGAACCCTTTGAAAATCTCTTACTGTCCATAACTCGTCTGTGTATACCCAATATCCGCAGATTGCGAGAGGCGTTTGGGGCAATCATTCTTTCTGGATTACATCCAAGCAAACCAATGTTATATCCTCGAGCCTAACCAGCCAAACTTACCTTCATTTCTGAAAAGAGCTTCATCTCTTGGTCCATCCTCATACCCCTTCTATCTTTTCAACGAGTTTTTCTTGTCCATCCATCTTCGTCTTGATTAACATCAAGGATTTCCCATGACGAATCTTTGTATATCCACAATCACATATTTGGTGATACCAGCTATAAGGAGATCTGCTGGAGGGTAGCTTGGGTCTTGAGGTGTGGTATCGTCGAAGAAGATGCTTATGACAGAACCACAGTATCGACCTCGATTGTGAAATCCTTTGGTAACTCTTTGTCATTGGAGTCGCCCCAAGGGGGGAATGAAGCGACGGTCGTGGAAACTGCCTCTTCTTCTTTCTCTATTTCCTCAACCGATACTCTTGCATTATCACCAACAGAAAGTAGGGCACTAAATAAAATGCCAATGATCTTTTCTGCCGGAGGGTTTTGAGCCGGTCCAGATATAGAAAGTTCAGGTTTCAAAGCAGGATGTGCATTCTATAGAGGGCGAGAATGTAGCAGAAAAGGTTTGTTGCTACTTACGCAGGAGCAAGGAGCCCTAGCGGCTCTGACGGTTGAGGACATTAGCTCGTATATCTGTTATTGGTACTTCTGGTCTTCGTGGAGGTGTTGACATAAAGCCCAATGTCGGGCACTACAAATGTTACTGGTTCGTATTGTACCCGGAGCAGAAGAATCTTTAAAACTCCAGGCTGTTTTGTCCGCACACAATAATTGAAAGTCTCTACAGATATCGAACTCCAGCCTTTTCCAAATGCTCCTGTGAAACATTTCCCAAGCTGCATTGGTTGCTCGTGAAGTAAGTCTCTCGGGTGGTTGTGGTTTACCTGTAGTTTTCCGAGCTTCTGAAAAGACTAACTACGCCAGCTTCCGTGGAATTCGTATTATAATACTTGAACCGGCAATAAGCTTGACGGACTTGAAACAAAACCAACAGGAGATGTTCATGGACCTTGGTGTCGGTCCTGAGATTGTAGTTGAAGTGACGAAGGCGCATCTTCCTCGCTGACCAAGCTGCTGTTTATTCTGGACTGATGGTCATTTTCCAGAACCCCTACTACATCTCATCTGTCGCCGAGTGAAAAGGTCGGCGTTCAATTCGCATGTAACTTAGTGCTCTTTGGCAACTGTCAAAGTGCTGGTTCTTTGCCTCGCTGAGATATATTGCAACCTTCGATCGCCTTCGCTGGCAATAAATGGTTAGGGGTTGTTATCTTCCACGCTCAGGGGGTTTCTCCAGGTAGTGGATCTCGAGTTGTGATCAAGATAATATGATCTTCCAAGTTGATCTTCTCTTCGCTCCCACAGCTCTGGTAGTGGTCGCCCCGAGGGATCTTCAAAAGAGCCGTGCTTGGTATTATCACTCCCAGAGCTGGGTTTTGGCGCATTTTCGGGAACTTCCGTTCTGGTTGGTCTTGCAGTCAATGTGGAGTTGTTACTCAGGTTTAAAATAAGTTTTCCGTGAGGAGGCCTGATATTGTTTTCTGTTAACTTTATATCGCGGGTTATCATTTCATCTGAGTATGTCAGCGCAGTAACTTGGTTATCATTCGATTCTGATAGGTTTCTGACCAATTTCGGGCTCCGAGAGATGTATCACGTCGCCCACGCGTATTTCCACACGACCGAGATGCCCCTGATCTTTCTTTTTGGATTTCTTCTGGTCAAACACTTCGAAAATCAGGAGACTATCCTCTGTTACGTTGCTAAGGAATGGTTAGTGTGAGTTTTGACTTTACACTTGGTGTGGGGATTTACACGTCGAAACATTCGTTCCAGTAAGGATTCAAAGTCTTTTTGATTACACTTGTAGTGTAGGTTTTTTCTACGTCTTTTATGTCAATGCTCAGTTGAACAAAAGGATCTGGATAAGCTATGCTTATATTAGCAGTATAAAGAGCGTAACTCATGTAATCTTTACTTACAGAAAACATCTCGCTTGGAAAGGTTATCAGCAGCAATAACTATGTGTCGATCAGCATGAAAATGCGTGTTAGTGACGTTCAACATACCTGTTACTCGCAAAAGCTTCTGGGTTCCACCCAACAAAGCGCCTCCATCCAGGGTTCCGATGTCTGATAATGCTTCGTCGGGTTTTAAAATTTGCGAAATTTCATCGTAACCATGCTGGCGTGCCAAATCTGCTGCTGTAAAGCCATCAAATGTTTTCTGGCTAATCGATGGGCGAGTTTTCTGGAGAATCAATTTCACCACATCCAGATGTCCATTCGAGGCTGCCCAATGGAGGGGTCCCCAGCCTTTTTTATCAACCGGGTTGTCTTCTGATAAATTACCACGAATCTGGTCTATGATAAGTTTCACAATATCCAAATGCCCCCCTGCAGCTGCGGCAGACAAAACTAGAACATGGAACGTATTAGTATCATGAACAAGGTCATTGAGGAGTGAGTATAAGGTGTTTACCATTTCCCCAAGTAGTCCCTTCCTGAGCCAGAATAGTCTCGAGGGAAAGCTCAGAACTATCAAAGTGGCTCACAACCTCATCCAACAATCCCTCAAAAGCTGCGACGTGTATCCTTGGGTTGACTTCATCCTCGTAATCAGGTCGAACGAGCGATCGCTCAGAAGAATTATCGGAGCCATGACCGGGTGCTGCTCTACTTGAGCCAGCGTCCCCATCCTCCTTGTAACCCCTTGGAATTGCAAATAGTGCCAGCTGTTCCATATGTCTTCCAACATGATGGCGAAACTGCTGGGGAGTGACAACAATTGTTTCGTTTGTAGACATATGTTCGTTCAACTCCCTCAATTTGCTCTCCCATTCATCGCAAAATGGACAGGCATCTGGTGAGATCTTTTCCACTGGTTTTTGGCAAACTTTAACTAAGGCCGGTAACTGGGCCTCTGTGAACTCATCTTCGTGAGATGTCAGAGCATGCTTTTCAAATTTATCTCTGCTTGCATAGGAATCATGACTGCAAAAACAACATTTCCACTCAACCCAATGATTTTGAAGTTCATGGGTAAACCAAGTATGACGGTCAGGAAATAGCTTCATGTCACAGTCCTCTGAGGTACAGACATATGGTTTGAGGTCTCGCATGACGTGCTTCCTAAAAAAGTTATTATTGGCCATATGAATTGGAATGATCGTCTACCTCCACGAGCGTTGATTATTGATCTTTTGAATTGTCCAACAATATGGACACTCAAAAGATTCAACAGGTCCAGCAACTTCTTCTAGTCGAATAATGGACAGTCTGTTATCGCTTTCATCTTCGCCAATAGAAGTTGCATAAGATGTTTGTGATCGATGGTCGTCCTCAGCTTCTTCTTCCACGTCACCGAGACTCAGTGCACTTTCCAACTTTGTAGCAATTACCGTGCTAGCTGTAGTCGGAGCCAGTGTACTTGTGGGCCTCGATATCACGGTCTGGGCGTCATCATAAGAAGTTGAGTTTTGCGCCTGAACATTCAGAGAAGTAGATCCGATTATTGGTTCTGGCGTGATTTCAATGACATTTCGTAAGCCAGGTGCTCTGGAGAGCTTTTCGCGATGCTCCCGACAGTAATACAGGTACTGTCGTTTCTGCGTAATAGCCTTTCCGAGACGTTTCCTTAGCCATTCTCTATCACTACTACAAAGACGGGGGAATTTGTTTCCCACATGATCAATGTCAAAATGATCATCAAATGGTGCTTTAGATGCTGCTGCCAACGCTTTGGCATAACGGTCCCGAGAACTGCTATTTCTGATGAGGATTGACAGCTTGAAAAGGCTCGTGATTGTTTCGGATATAGACAGAAAAAGTTCCTGGATCTCTGAAGTTGGTTGAGAAGCCGATCCGCAATCTTCACTAAGTAATTCTTGATCTAGTGGTACGGGAGAACCAATTCTATTTTCCCTCTTCCCTGAAGCAATTGCAATAACTGAAAATAATCAACAATAGAACAATTAAGTAGCGAGTTCAACAAGAGAGAAGCATTTATTGAATAATAAATGGGGTTCATACCATCCTGTAATACTTCTTCTAAATCCTCCAAGACTGAAATGACTTGACCTGAAACTTTGGGGACCTCGCGCAATCGGTAGTCAAGGGAGCTAGCGGTTTGAATTGTCTGCAGCGCTCCTATATTGCCAGCCCAGATCTTGAATTGTGCATAACTATCACAAACTTGCGAGTAAGTTATATCGTATATAAATTGGCGTTCTTCATCCTCGAAAAGCGCACAGAGCTCGTCGAAATGCCGCACGCAAGCTTTGCTTTGCGAAGCCACGGCAGATGACATATCGGGGTAAGTGAAATCAGTGGAGTAACTAGGAAGGTACTCGTAGTGTAGAAGGTATTGCAGAAATGATTGTAATTACTAGGAAGATTTGGGCTATGCATAACTAATACAGATCCGGCCTAGTTGCGGCTGAAGAAGTATGGCAGTGATACAGTGGCCCCCAAACCGCCCCCAAATTAGCGGGTCATGAACGATACAGTAGGGTATTCGGGGTGCTTCAGACGAGAATGCAAAACAAACCTTCAGTAAAGACCATGGAGCTTGCATACTAAATCTCTTCGCGGCTTTTTCAAAGTCAAACGACAACGGCCATGAGCGGCGTCGAGGTAGCTGGTATCATTCTGGCTGCATTTCCACTTACCATAAGCGCTCTGGAGCATTACCGGGATACGGCCGAGACCTTGGGAATCTTTTGGAAAATCCGGCGAGAGTACAAAACATGGACTCACCGTGTCAACATCGGCAAATTGGCCTTTGAGCGAAATCTTGAGGAGCTACTCTTGCCATTGATTGCAGATGAGGATGAATTGCAACAGCTCATCGCTGAGCCTGATGGCCAAGCATGGAAGAACCCTGAATTGGAGAAGCGCTTGAGACAGAGGCTGCCAAAGTCCTACGACTTATATCTTGAGAGCATCGACCGCATACAGGACGTGATGGCAGATCTGAAGCACGAGCTCGGTATGGATAAAACTGGCTTCCAGAGCAAGGTTGCCGAAGAAGATGTTTGTTTGCCTTCTTTTTTTGGGTTTCTCAATCTGAACTTCTCAAACTAGCCCACTGTGCTTTTGTATCATCGTTTAGCTTTTGTTCTAACTTCGTTGGTTGTGCTAGCAGACTAGTGTTCCTCATAGATCAAACAAAACCATGATTGATGCCATCGTGGGCAAAGCGAACCTCGAATTCCAAACACAGCGGATAAAAATGAGCTTCAATCAATCGAAAAGAGATAAATTATTTGAAGATCTGACGGATTATAATAATGAATTACGCACTCTTTTGGATACAAGTGATAGGATCGCTGCATTAAGACGAAGTCGTGATGTTGGAAAGAAATCCGCTGTCAGTAAAGGACTGTGGCAATTTTGGCGTCACGCAGACAGACTCTATAACCTTTTGACAAAGTCTTGGGCATGCGATTGCAAATTTCTCCACCAAGCCAATCTTTTGCTGCAACATCGGACAACATCAACTGCAGACTTCAGAGTTCTGTTTGTCTACGCTCAACAAAACCTCAAACCCAAACCCTGGTCGTGGACATGCCAGGAAACGAACATAAAACTACTCGAGGACGAATGGGAGCCAAAGAGGTCTATTGTGAGCTTTACCACTCCAACCAGCTCCGATGAGTCTCGCCCATCCAAGGCGTTACCTCCTGCTTCCAAATCTCTCCTTCCGAAGAAGCCATCCTTTAGAAAGTCCATAATGGGAAAGTTCAAGAAGGAAAAGACTGTCACTTCCAGCGATCTGAGGTCCGTAGTATTCATATTTTTGTAATACCCAACTGACATGTAGCAGCAAAGCCCTCCATCCGCAGCTCAAGTCCATACCGCCAATCTCCCCTGTACCAAACATCATTATGACACCGGCCTCTTTTGAAGACTCAAAACCATCATCGCTTTCAGTCGCAATTGATATGATAGAGATCAACAATCTCTGCGACACCATAGCAACATATCGGACAGACTCAAAACAATGTTGCCGCTTGAAAGGGGAAGAGGGAAGTTTTGCTCTCCAGCCCCTCGGCGCAACTGATATTAGTGATACCATCTCACTCGAGGAGATCCTAAGGAAAGAGTCCAAGATAAGTTTGACAAGGCGCCAAAGATATAATATTGCTCTAACACTGGCGTCTTCGCATCTCCAACTTTCCTCCACATCATGGATAAGTTCTCAATGGAGAAAAAGTGACATCTTCTTCATCCGAAGAAGCTCAAATCCAGATGAAATATATCTCGACAAACCATACGTAACACGCGACTTTATGCCCAATCTCCTGGATACCGACCATCCCCAAGACCACAGCCTCTCAAATCTTGGTATTATGTTACTCGAATTATGTTTTGGGACCGCGTTGGAAGACCACCAGCTGCGGAAGAAATATCCTTCTAGCTCAACGTCTAATCCGTTCTCGGATAAGGCCGCGGCATTAGAATGGTCCCATCGTGCCGTTGAAGAAGCTGGACCAGAGTTTGCGGATGCTATCTTATGGTGTCTTCATAATATGCCGGGGAGTGGAGAATCGGATACCAAATTGGAGAAACGTCGGGAGGAGCTATTTGTGAAAGTTGTGGAGCCTTTGAAGTATTGTTGCGACCAGTTCAATACCGCTAGAAGATGAGGGTGGGACTGAATATTTGTACTACCCTTCCTGGGTGGATCGAATCCATCGAGAGAATAGAATACTTCCTCGCCGCACTGGGAGGGCTACCTGTAAAACTTCAGGTAAAGCTTCAGGTAAAACTTCAGGTCAAACTCCAGGTTCGCCAGAAGTTGCAGGAGAATTGCTACTATCCTCGAAAAGAATATAGAAGATCGAAAAGGTTAATATAATTCCTCCATGTCTTGCCAAGCAGTACACTACCATCCTCAATTACGTCGGTAATCATAAACCATTTCCAATATACATGAAATATATATATATATAGTGACCGAAAGTCTCACAAGCTACAGGTGAACGGATTCCAAATACACTAGAGTGGTTATGTGAGCAAGCCAATTTACCAAATAAAGAAACGTGTTCAAGGTTTGATTATTAGATACTAAATTCGTAATTGTGTTATGTATTCACTGACGCAACCGTAGAGTAGGTTTGAAACTAACACCTGTTGACCTATAATCCGAGTGTCTCTCTTTTATGTAGCTTAATTACCACGTAGTTCACCATTACACCCTATCACTCAACGCCTACACACGCCAGCTATTCTTTGAATTAACCACCAGTACAAATATCACAGATGACCTCAATGCCCTATTGCTACAGTCAGCCTTTCGATTCCCTGCGATAATTGAACAAGCACTTACAAGATCCTTGCCTGGTTGACAATCAGCGGGAAGTCTAAAAGCTCTTTGGAGAGCCCAAGACATTGTCGTAGGCGAGTAATCAAACAAAATCGGAGCATTCGGTACCTCGCTACGATAGAGATTGACGAGATCTACAATGAATATCAGCCAAATCCCCAATAATTTACATGGGGCACAATTTTTGCATAGCCCACCGGTGAATCGAATAGTGGTGTCCTCGCGAGGTGCTCCTCTCATTCCGAAGCCAACGCCTGTTGCTTGCCATTGTGTACCACCTATCTTAGTTCTAAGAATGTCCAAGTCCTGTTCCGGTCCCATAAGAACGACTTGAAAGTTCTGGGTCAGCATTTGAGGGTTCTTTTGTTGAGATATATTCTTTTACCTTTGAGATTGTATCCCAACTTTGTGATGTTTGCGGCATCAGCTCGGATAGCTGCCTCAACCACCTTTGGATCAAAGCCCAGTTGAGTGACTATTGGATGGAAAGGGGGAAGTCCTCTGTATCAAAAGTTAGCTCTTTTCAACTGCAATAATTTACAAGAAACTCACGTTGCCATAATGTTTAACTCTCCACATCCAGCTTCCATTGGTGGTGGTGCAGCTCTTTCGATAGCTGCTGCCATGACACATACAACAGAGCTGAGAAGGAGAAGAAGCTTGAAGAAAACCATGTTGGTGAAGAGGGCCTTTGCGAAAAGATGCTTTTATTTGAGGTTTGCAAGAAGGGAAAAGAAGCAATGTTTAAGGTGCAGAATGCAGCTTAAGGGGTAGAGGACTGTCATATGAGTATTGATCTTTAATATTCACTTTGGGGATATGATTATGGCCTGTTCAAGGATATATAGGTCTGGGGAATGACGCATTCACTCGCCTTTTGGAAATTTGACTACTTGAAGCCGGACAGCATGGAAGAGAGAAGATCATATTTGAGATGGTATACCGCCTTTACAGCCTATCAGACTTTTACCATAATACAAGGTATTTGAGGCTTAGCAAGATCTGTCGTCACGGTTGAAGTCATACTTTCTTAAAGGTAGGCTGTTCCTTCTTTGAAAAACATTAAGCTTTCCTCTGTTCAAGCACCCAAAAGGTTTAAACTTTATTTACGAGTAGAAGCTGTTTTTACAGTATTCCTAGTTGCCCAACTCCGATAGGAGAGAAGGTGCGAGTTATAGTACCGCAGACCTCTGGCCCTCAGACAATGATTTGTAATCAATTCTGAGATACCAAAGTGCTTTCTGAGACTTGTTATATTTTGAGGATGATTGAAGCGAAGCCACAAACCTAGGTTCAGCTGTGTAAATCTTACAATGTAGAACAACCCTGAAGAGCTACACCGAGTATATCTCATCAACAGATCTCAGCCTTCAATGAATAGTCCATATGAAAGACCACGATCATTACAGTACGATGCTCGATGTCGAATCCTATGACGCAGACCTCTTACAGTAAGTACATGAATTGACTTCGAAGAACTTAAAACCGGATTCCTACTAGTAGATATCTACCGGTACTCGGATGATGTGTGCTCCTAGATACTTTGAAACCTCCGAAAGCGCCGCAAAACTTTCGATTGACGTAATTTGGCAATGTGTTGAGCACGACTACGAGTAGATTGTTCTGCCTACTCGGGTAGAGCCTACTCAACTTTCTCTGGGAATGCCCTCAAAGTGGAATAAGTCATCTCGGTTATTTTATAAAGATGGTATATTTCGCTTTCTCGCCTTATAAGTAATCTAATAAGCCTACTTAAAAGAGAACAAAGGGATAGATTGGTTTACAACAAAATTCGTCTCTCAATTCTCCTATTAGTTTCCCCAGATATCGTCACAACACCTTACATCACAATTTCTACCAGCAACAGATTCCCTTAATTCAAACAGTGCGTTGGCTCAACGAATTGAGCCACGCAACTTGTTTGTGGGATAAGTCAACTCCCTCGGGATCCAGAGTTTGTTAGGGGGTCGAGGACGATACCTCAATGGGCATTTTCTTGCAAAGTCTTGATTATTTTGGTTACTTCTAGATGTGGGCGATACAGAAGAGGTAATCAGATGATTGGACTTCAGATGGTGGTTGAAGAGGTGGCGGGGGGTGCATTTATGGGGAAGTGTCGCGACGCGTCGGTATCTCGCCAATTTTGTGACATATCTAAAAGCTCACGAGATTTCAGTTCAAGTAGCTAGCTATATAACGCAATCTGACTTTGGAATAACTCTGATTTAGTGAAAGTTACAGATGAGAACCTTTTTTTAACGCTTCATTGTTCTTGTGTTGTTGTGGGCGTGTTGTTGTTTACAAATTTTAAATATCGCCCGACAGACATTCACTATCAAAATTCAATCCGTCACACGTCGGCGCTAAATTAGCGCCATCACCATTTATACAAAGGGAACCCAGTAAATCACTTCTCCAACTAACAAACAGGGTTCTGCTTTGCTTTCCCAAGGAGCATATGATAAGAGCGTGTTGCTGCGCAAAGATGTGAGGACCCACCATTGCAACGACAATATCTCCAAATCAAGCTCACAAATATTTCACAGTCCTTCACAAGTCCACCGACGGCGTCAAGATGTCCCAAAACGCAACCACACACCAAATCCTTCAAGCCTACCCACCAGCCACCAGCCAAGATGGTTCTCCAACCTACTCCCCAGCCTTCGAGCAACACTTCGGACACCTTTCCATCTCCTATGAGTACTGGACTCTTCTCACGACCCATCCGCACTTCTCCCACGTCGCCCCGAAACTCGGGAAATCCTTCAGAGAGTTCTCGTATGTTACTTTCGAAGAGTTCTGCACGAACATCAACTTTAGCCGCAGGTGGATGCAGAAGCGTCTTGGTAGGAAGGAGTTGGAGGCTTTCTGGGTGACGATTTGTTTGAGACATTTTGAGGCTTGTGGATATGAGGAGATGAAGCGGTTTAATTACAAGTGCAAGGTGGGCGATAAGGCGGTTGTGGAGAAGGTGAAGAAGGAGGTGTTTTGTGAGAAGATTGGTGAGGTACGATTTTGATGTCTTTGCGTTTTCTTGAGGGAAGTGCGGTTCTTGTATTGACTTTACAGCTTATCGAGCGTCGTATGGACTCGTACTGGGAGGCTGCAGGTCTGAAGTTTGGTAAACAAGATTTGGATGTCGTGGGTTTTGTACGTTTGGCTCTATCTATACCTTTTGACTGAGGCGTGAAACTGATTTGGTGGATCTAGACTGAGAAAGATGTATGCAAGTTGAAGAATGGCGCTAAGAAAATGGACGCTAAAGGAGATACGATGGATGTTGATGGGAAAGAGGGTGCTGAAGTCAGGGCTCAGTCTGGAGGCGATGACATGGATGTTGATCGACCTCAAGATCATAGCGAGCAAACTGTGATGAGAGTCAAGGAGCATTGACACCATACCAGTATCAGCTTAAATGACAGGAGCGAAAATATCGCTTGCAGACATACCTCGGGCTCGTCCTCACGGTTGGATCTTCTCAAGAGAGTTTCTACTAGGTTGTCTATGCTGTTCATCTGTCTCCCCTACTTCAAGACTTTGTACAATATCACTGGATAGAAAAGAGAGCTTTCGTAACTTCTCTCAAGTCTGCTGAAAAAAGAGTCAATATTTGGTAGAAAGGAACCTTGCCTTTGCATAAAAATCAAGCTATACTCTATATAGTTATTACCATTAAATTAATTAAGGAATTCATATAGCGAGCGACTGGTCCATTATAACGTGTAACGAGCTAGATAGTAGGATAGTTAGTTATAAACCAAGATTAAATAGTTCAGTCCTAATATACTACTGAATTATAGTCTCTCTAAGTTCTCTATTATCTATTTAGAGGGGAGTAGGAATATAAGTTAACTAATAGACACTAGGTCCCTAAACATATAGTACTAAGACTTAGTCTACCTTAAGATCGCCTCTGTCACGGGTCACATGCAAAGTGTACAGTGCAAGTGAAAGGTAATGTATTTCCAAAGAGAATAAGCTGAAGAGAGAAGAGAAGAGAAGAGAAGACTCTTCGTACCAGTGATGTCTCTGATGCCTGGTCAGAGCTTCTTGCTCTAAGCGTTGACGATATGGCGGTAAGGTACAAAAAGAGGGGGAGGCACGTGCGTGTGCACAGCTACTCCATAGCCGTGCTTTATCCTGGGTACCAACCCATTACAATACCCCCCTTCCTACTTTCGTACACGCCTCCCTCTTCTACGAGGTCCTCTATCGTGTCGCGTTAGCGCCTCTTCCCATCGGTCTAGTGCAGTAGTCTCTTGTAGCGCTGAAGCCGGCTCC